>JAJHUR010101306.1:0-10804 GCA_027495735.1 Lutjanus campechanus | reverse complement strand
GAAATATTTTATATGAGGAGGGAAAAAACAGACCTTCTTTTGAGTTCTCTCTCAAAAAAAATTGCTACATCTCAGCACCAGTTTGCACAAACTTAGAAAATGAAAGCAGACAGTGTTGAATTCTGAAATAAGTTCTGTAATTTCATATGTAATCAACATAGCAGCTACATGTAAAAAAACACCTTTAGATCGATTATTTTGATTGAAAAAACACGTTAAAATTATGATGCTGTGATTATTTTGCAGGAATCTGTACCAAGTGAAGATCTGTAGAATCTGATGTGTCTGAAAGAACCTTGAGAGCTGATTTTTAAAAAGCAGAAGAAGGTATCTAGACTAAGGCTGAACAGTCAATCAGAATTTTATCAAAATCACAATATGGTCTGCTGCAATTTTCAAATCGCACGATGCACAATATTTCTTCAGGGCTTCAGGACACATCTTTGTTTAGTATAAATCCCTGAAAAAATACACACACCATAATCATTTTAATGTGTTTTTCAATGAAAATGAGAATTAATGATGTAAAAAATGATCCTTTCCTCTAACATCACAAATCATATTGCAGCTGCAAGAATGTTTATCCTGTACGTCCCCTCCGGGGATCCATAACACTCAGATATTGATGATTAAATAAAGCGGCCGGAGGATGAGCGAGGAAACACAGGGGACGAGGAAGTGAAAGCGTGTACTTACTGAGCACGTAGAGGGAGAGAGCGAGGCCCGCCAAGCAGAAACCCTCAAAGAAGCGCAAGGTGCTGAACATGGTGACGTTCACAGAGAAGGCAACACTCAGACCAAACACCAGCATGAAGAGCACCGACAGGATCAACACCGGGTGTCGACCAAACCTGAGAGACAGAGAGGGGGAGCAGGGAGAGACAAAGATGCAGCAAAGTGTTTAGAAACTGTCACAAAATCTGAGAAATGAAGCTTTTTAATGTGCAGCTGGGTGAAAGAGGCCATTCGGTCATTGTTTCCTTCAGACTCGCTGGACTTCCTGGTTTCCGGAGGGGGGGGGGGTGACAGTGAGTCAATGGGTCAGGTCAGAGCGGAGGCCTTCATGGCCCGCACATTTCTTTACATTGTTTCCATAGTTACTGATCCCAGACACAATGCAGGGACTTTTTTTCCCACGAGGCAGCTCAGGTGGCTCGCGGGCGGCAGACGTGACCACAATGAATGTAACGGACAACAGACTTAAAGGGTCAGTTCACCCTATTTAAACGCATTTTATCACTTAACCGTGCAGATAGATTTGGTTTTGAATGTCTGTGTTGTGAGACATCGTTTGTGGCGCTTTGATAGCAACATTTCTGTATCCTGGTAACTCCTGGACAGTTTTTACAGGAACAACTCTCTATCAAAGTAAATCATCCAAAATCGTCCCAGTTAACAATAAAGTCTGTGGATTAAACTGTGCCTCATGCAGGAACCTCTCATACAGCTTTGTTCTGAAGTGGTATGTTCAAGTGATTTGAGAGATTTTTTGGCATTCACCAATTTTCTCATACTTCAAATTTTCTCTTGGGCACTTGACCGCACATGGAGGGGAAGAGGGAGGCTTACATTTACATTTTAGTGGCTTTTGTTATGCTAATGATGATATCCCAGGAACATGCACGTCCTCATGAACAGGTTGAATTAATCAGATTTATAACGACTTAGTGCAGTTAAGAGAGTTTGGTGAATCGGACTTTAAACGCTCATACAGGAAAAAGTACAAGAGATTTAGGAAGAGAATATAAAAATGTTCTTGCAGGAGGCCGATTGTTTCTGGAGCAGTTTTTAAGTTGGTGGGAAAACTCCTCCAGATTGTGTGCAGCTAAATATATCCACATCTGCAAGATGGATTGGCACAAAATGTTTGATACAGGGTGAAATGTCTCAGCAGCTATTTGGTGGATTTCCATGAAACTTGGTTCAGACATTCACCACACGTAGAGCTGAAATAATGTTGTTGATTCCCTGACTTTAATGAATCTGGTGGGATCATTTGATGTACTTTATGACCTAATCTCTACAAACAGATGTCTGCATATGAACATAGAATCTGCAGGCACGGGACAAGAGTTTGGTGTCAGACTTGCTCTGGTTTCCATTAGTAGTCTGCGCAGTATTGACCAATCATGTTTGACTGGGCTTTGGTTGCATGCAAGTTAACAGTCCGTGTTGAGAGCAGAAGAGGCAGAATGCATCAGCTGAAATGCAACGTCAGAACCCATCTGACAAGGATCTTCATTAGCCCTTTAAAATTATGTGCATATGCAGATATCTGTTTATAGAGATTAGCCTCCAGCTCCATTCTTGCGTCTCAAGTTGCTAATCGGACTGTAAACGATGACCAGCACACTGAAGAGGAAGTCTCGGTCCAAATATGTGTTATCCAGGTCAAGATTTCACCAGAAGCCCTGAAACATCAGCTGCTTCCTGAGATTTCTGTATGACAGAACATTCCCAAAACTGATGAGTAATTCCAAGATGAAACAAACTTGCTGCAGCCTGTTGGCTTGTTATTGTGAGCATGTTACATGCTGATGTTGGCATTTAGTTCTGCAGATCACTGTGCCAAACTACAGACTCACTCACATGATTGTAAATTCTTAGTTCTTGTTTAAAAATTTTTAAGGTTTTAAGCTCATAGTTTAAGTTTAAGCTCCATTGTTTGTGTTGAAGAAAGATTTCTTATAAGAACCTGACGTGCCAGGTGGTTTGTAACTGGTCGTCCTCGGAAACTGTTTGGAAAAGGACAGGCACTTTCAAAAGTACTTGACAGGTGACTGGATGAACCATCTGTCATCATTTGTCTAACTTGAACCAATCAGATCAACGAGCCGTAAGACACGCTTGCTTGTACGTTCTATCAAGTCTCCATTTATTCTAAGTAGTATCCATGTTGTTTCCACTTCACGACACAAAAGCACATGAATGGACTGAAGTCGGAGTAACGACTTCCCATCTTAGAAACTGGAACCATCCCAGGAGCACATAAATGTGCTATTAAAACCTCGTAAGTTGGATTCTTGCATGATCTTGTCCCATCTCATGAATCAAGCTGCCTCACGAGGTAACAAATGTCCCAAAACAAATAAAACCCAAACTATCTGCATGGTTACCAAAACAAGTGATGAAATCAGGGTCTTTTGTAGTTCAGATGAATGGATCATTTAGGGTTAACTAACAGAAGCTGTGTTGAGGCACGAAACAGACATAAAAGAGGCAGCTTACCAGTCAGCCATGACACCCATCACTAGGTAGCCAAATATGGAGCCCACCAGCAAAGAGAACTTGGCAATGTGCACCTTCCAGGCTGAGTCACACACCAGGTTCCACTGAAACAAGACACAAAGACGGAGGGAGTCAACTTTGAAGAGAAAACCACCCATAACAAAGATGAAAGGGAATTAAACATCAGCATCTGAGCACAGAAACAACGAGAAATGTGGGCTTTTCTCATCAGAACTCTGTCATAACTCTGACTCACTGTTTTGATAATTCATGAAGGTTGATGAATGTGCAAACATGCTACGAAACGCTTCTGAAATATTCAAATGTGCATCTTGAGGGGGAAAAAAAACAGAGAGCGTGTAGCCTGTGTGTTCCAGAGGGAGAGAGAAGAGAACGTGTGTGTGTGTGTGTGTGTGTGTGAATGTGGGCGCGTGTCTATAATAACAGAAATCAATAACTTTCCACTCTTTCCTCTAAAGCCCCATGGGTCAGTGAACACAGCACTGCAGCTCTCAGCATCTGAAACTCAGCCAAGGACACATGTGGAAGCACGATGTGTACTCTGTACGTGTGCACGACCCTGAAAGTGCAGACGGGAGCGCGGCAGAGCGATTCAGCAGTGTGTGAAAGTAGTGTCGGTGTTTAACAGTGATTTACAGAACTCCCCGCCGAGCGTCCGACTGTGCAGGGGAGCAGAGAGGAGATGATTATTGGTTATGACTTATGGTTTTGGTTGTGAAATGGCCGGTGGTGATGTGGAGAACGCAGTCAGCGTGGGTTTATTAAGTACGGACTATTAGCACCGACGTTATCTGAGAAAACAGACATCATTCGTGCACACGTTCCAGAGCTGGGAGATCATATCGTGATGCAGGTCTGTGCAGTTTTAAAGGAAAAGTTCACCCCAAAATCAAATATGCACATTTTTCTTCTTACCTGTAGTACTATTTATCCAAATAGAAAGTTTTGGTAAGAGTTGCCAAGTTGTGGAGATATCAGATATAACAGAACTACTTAAAGGCTTCAACTAACGATTACTCTCATTATCGATTAATATGTTGATTATTTTCTCCATTAATCAATTAGTTGTTTGGTCTATAAAATGTCAGAAAATAGTGAAAAACTTTGATCACTGTCTCCTGGTGCCCAATGTGAGGTCCTCAAATGCCTCGTTTAGTTTACATCCCAAAGATATTCAATCACCTGTCAGAGACGAGTAAAGAAAACAGAAAATAACAAATCAGAGAAATTAGACATTTTTTCTCAAAAAAAAGAAGATTCAAAATGATTAATTATCTATCAGAATAGTTGGCAGTTAATTTAATTCACAATTAATAATCAGTTAATTGTTGCTGCTCGACTTGTGGTTTCTGGTTACTCAAGAAAAGCTGCAGACGTCGTTATGAGCAGTTTCATGAAGGATCTATTTTCTTTCTACTAAAATTTTACCACCGCACATATGACAGCGTGCATCTACTCACAGACGAGAGGCTCGTGTTTGTGACAGAGTGGGATGTAAACATTAACAGTGTCCCTCTTGGCTGAGCTGTAGCAGTCAGTTACAATATTAGGGAATAAAAAAATATCCATCGATTGACAGTAGCTGATATTCTTAAAGCTACTACAATGAATTTTTATATTTTCTTGATTTTGGAGACCCCTGTGGACAAAAGCGGTAGTGTTTCATCTGTAATAATCACAAAATATTATGTCATAAATGAAATTATGTAAATAAAAATCTCTTCCTGCTTCTTTTTAACTGGCTAATGTACAACTCACTGTAACTTTGCCTGGGAAAATGAAAACACAGGCTTGTTTAAGCTGATTTCAACAAGAATCCGACCGAGCAGCAGGTATTAAGAAAAATTATATAGAAATGGTCAATATTCTTGTAGACGGTCTCATATGACTGTGTAGGTCATATGAAGACATCAGTTATAAACTGAGACTGTTTCATGACAATAAAAAAACTTGTTTAATTTATATATAAACTCCCAAACAACACCAGGGCACTGAAACAATGTTTAACGTTATTTTTATACATAACTATAAATAACAGCTAAAAAATAATAAATAAACATGTAAATCAAAACAATCAGCGTGATGTTCTGTAAGCAAACAAATGTGCTGATCCTGATATAGACCCACAGAGCTGTTTTGCTGCAGCAGAAAGAAAATAGTTCCAACATGAAACTGCTCATGAACACGTCTGTGGATTATCCTGAGTAACCTGGTCATGATCTCTGGAGACGCTGCTGTCAAGTTTTTCAAAGTGTATTTTTTGGTGCTTTGACCACCACAAGCCGAGTGCCATTTAATTCCACTGTAATCAAGAGAGCATCAGCCAACATCTCCAAAACTCGACAACTCACATCAACACAATCTAGTTTGATAAATAGCACTAAAGGTAAGAGCCTTCTAGGGGTTCTGGGGGCCCTAATCCTTCCACTCTCTGCAAAACAGTTTTGATGTCAGACACATCAAGAATATATAAGCAGGAAAC
Organism: Lutjanus campechanus; assembly: GCA_027495735.1. Classification (NCBI taxonomy): domain Eukaryota; kingdom Metazoa; phylum Chordata; class Actinopteri; order Lutjaniformes; family Lutjanidae; genus Lutjanus; species Lutjanus campechanus. The sequence continues at coordinate 5,073 of JAJHUR010101306.1, read as the reverse complement.
TACGAAAATAATGAAGGATTTAAAACTGGATTTGGGACATAATGGGATACCAAGATACAGCACATGAACGCCTTTAAGATGTCAGTGCTTTAATGAGGCTGATTCACTGTTAAATTAGCACAAACTAGTAACACATAGTAGATCTGGAGCTTTCAGGATCCCTGAGTTCTGGACAAAGATGCACTGATGACTGTTAAGCAGATCAGGATATTGGCCAAACTTGACGACGTATCTTGAATTCAGTTCCTTTCTCAGTGTCATTATGAACGTCAGTGTTTCTGCTAAATGTGACATTAACTGAGTCACAGCAGGGGGCAATTTGGAAACAGTGGGCCGCTCAGTTTGATGGATCAGTGCTCAGAGTCTGCAGATACATTGCGGTGAGATATCAGAATCAGGACTGTAGTCCTCCTGTTCTGAGACAGCTGCCCACTTTGGCCAGTTGGTCGTCCAGCCCTGCCTTTTGGTGTGATGTTATCAGTGATGAGGGATTATTTTTTAAGTGTACTCCACTACAGACTATTGAATACATGTCCTGAAGTATAAGGTGTATTTTATTCCATTAGACTTACTCAAGTTAAGTAATTTATCATAATTACTCTGGATTACTTTAGGAATACTTCAAAATGGAGTCTTTCTTGGACACTTTCGATGCTGAAAGCAGTTTGGTTGGTTGTAACGCTGTGACCTTCTTGACAAAGTGTGGAGATAAAATGTTCTTTATGTTTCCTGACAGCGTCCTGGCAGTGAGTCGTGTGTGGCAGCTGCACTGTGCACGCACATACAAACTGATGCACATTTTTAAAGGTAGAATCAGCAGGATTTGTCATGTGATTGTTGAATCTCATTTCCAGGATATCAGATACCATTGTTTTGGACTGGTGAAGTGTCCTGAGTGCAGCAAAATAATGAGAAAATATGAAAATACAGGCAGAGGGCAGCGTCTCTGCAGATACAGACGCCCCTACACACTTCCAGAGGGTCGTACATGATCATCAAAAGTGTTAAAGTAAGTGTAAAGTTTTATAAACATCAGGTGCAGCTACATCACCACTTACTATCCTAACATATTTTTTTCTGTAGTAGCAGTATTGACAGGTTAGCAAGCTAACTGGATTTCTGTGTAGCTAAAGTTAGCTGTTAATTTTACCTGTAAATGTTTCTTTAAATTAGATGTTGCATACCTGACAACATTTAAGCTTCAAACTACAGAACTATTTTTGGAGTTTAAAGACAAAATGTTGAAATTTCAACCCCGTGAAACATTTTTTCCACTAGAGGCCATGACGATTGACTAAGATCAGCTGGTTTCACTGAGATCGTAGTTGTGTTGTGAGACTTTCTAAGTGTTGTAATATTATCGTTCTTTATTTTAAAATATAAAAAAGGTAACACTGCTGATAATCCCCATTTTTACAAGCTTGTCCTTGTAGTTAGTTTAGTTCATAAGTAATTTAATTTGAAAATAAAGAACTTCAAAGAAAGATGAGTTATTACCCCTTTTATTCATTTTATGATATGATGATAAATATTGTTATTAATGTTTTCTTATTAACTGGCCCCCTGCTACTCTGCAAAAGTGCCCCCCAGGAAAACAAGTTGAGTGTCCCTGCTTTAGTCCAACACACACACACACACACACACACACACACACACACACTGTGCATCCTACAGCATAGCTTTAGTCATCAGCTGCTGTCTTCTCTGAGCTCAACTCAAACACACACACACACACTCTCTCTTTCTCTCTCTCACACACACACACGCACACACACACATCCTCTCATATTGAGGTCAGTGGGTAACTTGTCAATCAGCTGTGTGTGTTCGAGGCTCTGCTCAGTGATGATGAAGATGCGGGGTGGTGAGGATGATGATGGTGGTGAACAGATAGATAACACACTGGTTCTATCTGGTGCTCACTCGTTACCTTGGTAACCACATTCTGACTAAGTCCCGTCTGCAGCTCCAGCCTCCACTCCTTGCAGGCGCACAACAGAGCGCTGCTGTCGCCGGGTCCCTCCCCGGTGCTGCCGCTGCTGTTACCGGCCCCGGTGGTGGTGGCGGTGAGGGTGGTGGTGAGGGTGACCGGCGGGGCAGCCGCGGTCCAGTTACTGTGGTTGGCGAAGGGTTGCACGCACGTGCCATTGGGCTGTGCCAGGAGGAAATAATCCGAAAACTGGCTAAAGCCGATGAACAATGCCGGTATCCAGGTCAGGACCACGAGCTGCTTCTGGTGTTTCCCGAAGCCCCCCAGAGACGGCAGCACCGAGCCGTCGATGTGCGGCAGCAGCCGGGGCACCGGGTGCTCCAGCGGGGTGAAGCCGTTCTCTGGCGGGCGGTCCTGCGCCATCACGGCCCGACCGGCCACAAAGAGAGCAGCTGGGCGCACCGGCGGGTGAAGCAAAGCCCCCGCTCCGCTGCACTCTGCGTTAAGCTCTCTGACACAAAGAAAGCAGATAAATCCTGTGTGTAACCAACAAAAGAACGATCCAAAAGAGGAGAGAAGGAGGGGTTCCCGGTCCGTGCAGGCGTGCAGAGGCACCGAATCACCGAGCGGCCGTCCTCATGGCGAGGGGGACCCGAAGCGACCAGGGGATGTCCGAGTGGAGAGGCTGTGTCAGGAGGAGAGGCTCCCGGAGAGGAGTGGGCTCAGACCGGCAGGCATGCTCACCAGCTTCCATGAGTCCAGCTCCTACAGCGGCATCCATACATCCATGTGGAGCCGAACTGGGCCAGGCCTGCTGCTGCTGGTGGAGAATATGGAGCTACATCCACACTGGGATCCACTAAACATCTGCTGGTGCTTCATCCAGGAGCGCCACAGGTCTCATACCTGTCCGGGCTGTGACCTCCTGGAGGCGCGCATCACTCCCAGAACACCCGAGCTCCCAGTCATCACCTGCGCGCTGTGGTGGCGGTGGTGGAGCGCAGTCCAGAGACGGCGGTGGTGGAGTGTGCTGCTCGGTTAGTCGCCGTCTAGTCAATGGGACACGGTGCCAGAGCGGGGCTCGGAGCAGAGATGGGGGGGAGACCAAGCCCCGCCCTCCGTCGGTCGCGCTATGCGCTGCGATTGGAGGGTCTTCAAAGGGCGACTGCACCACTGACGGGCATCTGCAGGCAACAATGATCCCCTTTGTGCAGCTTCTGCCCTCTACACTGAATATCAAGCTTGTTAGGATCCAATCATTCATCGATTGATTATGATTTATTACCAAATAATCAGGTGAAGATGCTGCTGCAGGTTTTTTTTTTAAGGCGTTTTGTGGTGGTGCGTTTATTCCTCAGCGTCTCACGGAGGCAGTTTTGCGTCATGTGATTTTTTTTTCATACCGTCATATAAATAGGCAGTATTAGTTACTGGTTAGAGGAGACAATAGGAGGATGGCAGCAGGGTTTTTTATTTGGGGGGGGTGATGTGCTGCCTGTCAGCCGCCAGGGGGCGTCAAACGATCACAATGCGCGTCCGTTTGTCTCCATTAATTAGATTTTCAGCCTAATAATGAGAGAAAATAAACTGCGGCTCGTGTCAGAGGCGCACCGACGCAAAGACGTGAGATTCAAGCGTCTTTAAACTGATGCAGATGTTGGAGGTGTTGATGCTGCAGCTCAGTGTGAGTGACCTTGAGATCCAAGTGAGTGACAGATTGTCCCTCAGTGAGGAGGAGAAGCCTGCAGTGTGTGTGTGTGTGTGTGTGTGGATACAGTCTCATGTTTGGTAACAGTTACACTCCTGATGCCTGTGAATGACATGGAGATGGTATTCAGGGTGCGGCTGACGGTGTAACAGAGAGGTGACAACTTGTGCTCAGCTCATCTCACCTCCTTCTTCACCCCTCCCTCCTCCTCCTCCTCCTCCTCCTCCTCCTCAGGGTCTGATTAAGATTTAAGATCCAGGAGGAGGAGGCTGCGGGTTTTTGCGTGCGTGTGTGTGTCATCTGTTACCGTCTGCCAACCACACCCATATCACAGCACATACCAGAGCTGGCTCATGCATTCTCAGGGCCCTACACAGAATGTGACCCCCCTCCTCCACAAGCTCGCACCACTTCAAAAAAGTAAAACAAGTTAAATTAGATTTAATTAAACTTAATTGCATTAGGCTAAATTAAATTAAATGTCACCATCAGCAATCTTTTAATTAGTTTATGGTAATTTCACTCATGTATATCCAAATGAACGCGGTGATTTACAGCCTGCTCTCTCTCCCAAACTGTCAAATGCAGCAGCTCGGTCATTGCCCCTGTGCTTCAAACTGTGGAGTCCAGACCCCTCTAGTGTCATTTCTGGAGGCGAGCCTATGGCGTTATGTTTTGATGTGCAGTCAGAGTCAGGTGACCTTGTATAAGGAGCAAGAAAGTCAACATTTGAAGAATGTGAGGGGCTGAATCGGTCAAACCACTGACATAAATAAAAGATGGACGCCACGGCTCCACTTCCTCCAAGTCAGTAGCGGTGGGGCAACAGTGCGGCAAAAGTCGTGATACATTTGTTGTGAAACAGTTGGTCCACTCAACACTGCTGGAGTTTCAAACATAAAACGCCTCCATGCTGCTCGTCTGGTGTAATCCAAGTCTCCTGAAGTCCCCCCACACACACAGTCCAGACAATGTCTTCTCTCTGTCTGTGTGTGCAGCTAAGTGTAGGTAAGGTGGTATTTTGTCGAACACCTGCAGAAGTAACACCTCTGAACACACGCTGCAACTATTTGTTGGCAAACTCAGCAGGGTGCAGGGATTTCTACCAGTCTTTTGTCACCATGAGGTTGTGAGGAGCAGAGACACACGAGGCAGGTTGATAAACTGCTGTCAGTTTAATATTCAATTCAACCTGTGAACACTGGACACAATCTTATAAATCTAATCCATCACAATATACATTATTTAACATGTTTTATGTTTGTCAGTTATCGTTGTGTTGATACAGTCCACTCACAGTTGCAGGAATATAAGTGAGACAATAATAAAAAAAGAGAACATGATGCTCTCTGTGTCTGACCTCTAATGTGACACTGATTTTCATATAATGAAAGAAGAGGAAATTAATGGACGGTTGGTGAGACACATTCAAAAA
>JAJHUR010101304.1:1188-18601 GCA_027495735.1 Lutjanus campechanus | reverse complement strand
TGTTGTAGCTGGTTGAGGTGGAGCTCGTTCTGGACATGAAGACTGCAGCTGATGATTATTTTTATGATGCATTAATTTGCTGATTAGTTTTTCCATGAATTGATTGATTGTTCTGAAAATATTGAGAAATGCCGTCACAATGAGCTGAGCCCAAAGTGACGCCTTCACAGTTCAAACACCAACATTATCACAAATACATTACACTACATTATAATCAGTCAAAGGAAAAGCGGCAAATCTTCACATTTGAGAAGCTGGAATAAATAAATGGTGATCAAAATAGTTGGTTAATTGATTAATCAACAAATAAGTTCAGCTCTACTTGTATAAACTGTTGGGTAGTTTAATTTAGAATTAAACATATTGAATAAATTCTTCATATGTATTATGCACAAAAATCTTATTTTTGAATTGCCATTTTTCTAACCTCTGTAAACATTTTAGTATTTTAGTAACTAAAGCTGCGACATAAATGCAGTCATGTATAAAGAACAATATTTCCCTCTGAGCTGTAGTGGAGTAGAAGTGAAAAGTACAAGTATCTCAGATTTGCAGGAGGGACGAGACAAGCTCGCATACACATAATTAACTTCCTTCCTCTGTCTTGTGTTTCTGTCTGGTATGCATGTGTGTGTGTTTGTGTGTGTATGTATGTGTATGTGTACACAGGGTGGAGCCAGGGATTGAGACAGCCTTCCTCGGTACTCGTGCCGGTCTGATGAGGATCGTGAGATACGCAGGAGTCGAGTCCAGAGTGGCAAAGTAAGACACAAATTAATTCACAGTTTGTTCAGAACATAATTACTTCTTTTCCACCAAATTAGCTCTGGTTCTTGAACTTAGTTAAACCTTAGTTTTATGTATCAAAACAGCCGCATTTCCAGCAGTTTATCATCAACAGATCATAATAATAATCATAATCATCAACAGAGGCTGTTGCATGATGTACATCAACCTGTAGAATATGACACGCCTTCTTTGAATCAAGGAAAACCTGCTAATTTCCTGCTGAGCCCTCCAACGCTAAACTTATTTATTAATGCATATAAATATTCAGCCTCATACACGTGATTTGACAACATTTCCTCTGCAGAATGACGGCTTCTTAAACTAAATTAAGATGCACTTAGGTCTGGGAACTGGAGCGGAACCTGTTCCATGTTGGTTGAAACGATGTAAGTTTGTCTGAGAGGAGTTCACAGAGAAAATCTGCCAAACATATGAGTCATCGTTTAACAAAAAGAAAACGAGAAAGGAGCCGAAGACAAAAAGCAGCTTGTTGGACAAACACATCCAGCCTGCCAAACTTTCCTTTGGTTTATTATTATCATCTTAGTTATTATCTTAATTAGGTGTGTTCACCTGAGCTTCATGAAAAACTGATCATAGAGCCACAACCAGACAATCCAGGCAGAATAAAAGAATTCTGCAGAAAGTTTAGAAGTAAAATGTTGTCTGAAGTTGTACTTCTGCTCAACAGGAAGTTTCTGACTCCAGCTGATAAAGACAATCTGTACACCATCGATCACTTCCCCCTGTGGTACCGCCTGGCCGTGGAAAACACTCCCGGACGCTTCTACTACTACCCCGTCAACGACAAAGGTCCGTCTCTTCAGCCCTCAACATTCATATCTTTTATTTCTCCCTGATCAGCTGATCCTGAGGTAAATCTTCTGTCCACAGGAGTGAAGTTCGTCATAGCGACGACAGCAGTGACGGTGTCATCTGAAGGGAAGACGGCGATGGCTGGAGGTGAGTCACCCTGAATCAGAACCCTCAACAGTCAAACTGTGAAATCAGATTATCTTTTATCTCATCTGTTGGACAACTTGGCTGTGTTCTTATCGATTTTGCTTGTTGAATTATGGTTTCCTTTTTTGAGCCACTTTTCATCAAATATTGGCTGATACATAGAAGACCACCAACAGCGCACAGGGTATTTATGGGTCCTGAAAGGTCTTAAAAATCAGTAGCTCTAGATTCCTCAAAAAAAACTTAGATGGCCTTTAAAAAATGATATTTTTGTACAGTAGGCTGTCAGAAGGTGATTGTTGTGATAGTGAATTGTTCTGCTGGAAGCTGTCCACTCCTTTTTGGGGAGTGAGGTGGAGTTTTTAGTACAAACTTAAATGAACTTAATCATTTTTAATTAGTTAATCTATTTGTCGGTTTTCGTTATTAGGGTCCAGGTCGCATTAATCTGATCAATTACATCATACGGAGTGATTGTTAAGTGTTTCTGGGAAGCTCTGAATTATCATGGAGGGATTATAAGTCCCTTGAGATGATGGGCCCCTGGGCGAAGATATTTTGAAAGCTCCATCTTCTCTTCTTCAGAGTAGCAGGACACACAGACTTGGTGGTTGTTGGTTTACATTCCTCTGGTCATTTTGCGTCTTTATGTGGACGTTTAGTGTCTCTTTATGTTTGTTTTGCCACCTTTTGTTGCCATGTTGTGTCTTGTTGTAGTTATTAGGTATCTTTCTGCAGTTTTATGTCTTTTTGTCAGGGGTTTGTGGCTCTCTTTCGGGTTTTTAGATCCGGTTGTTGTTTTGTGGTATTTTGTGTCTAAGTGGTTGCTTTGCCCCTTCTTCTGGACTTTTTGCATGTCCTTGTTTTTGTTATGTGTCTCTGTAGCTGGTATGTGTGCTGTTGCACATTTTGCAGGTGAAGCCCAGAGGGTCCGTTGACACTTTGGACCCCTGGGTCGGTGCCTAGTTGGCCCATTTAATAATCCATCCATAATAAATAATCCCAGGCCATACTGTCCTTTCTGGTTTTTCATCATGCTTTCATCCTTTATTTTACTTACATGAATTTAACTGGGAGAGCCCTGCATAAATCTGAGTTAAAGTTTAACTACAAAGTCTTTGTTGAGTAGAAACAATATTTAAAAGAAGGTGCATTAAACTACCAGATCTAAATAACATGAGAATCAAAACAAGAAAGCAACATTTTTCAAATTAGACAAAAGCTTCCTAGAAAGATGGGACTCTCAGCTGCAGCCTGAGTTAGGGCTTTAATCATGCCTGAAAATTACCGACAAAATTCTGCCAACCCGAACCTGAACCCGAACCCGACCCTCATTTCAGTCCGAACCCGATTAGAGCCCCACATTTTTCTTAACAAGCTTCCCTCTATGCACCAAAAACAGTAGGAGTTTTCAGTGACAGGGACTGTTGTAAACAAACAAATAAATAAATAAATAAATATAGTACAGCCCGAACACGACGTGAGCCTGTGCAATATGTGAGAAATAAGACCCGACCCGACCCGAACCCGTCGGGTCCCATCAGATTTTGGTGTGGATCTCAAGCTTTAGCCTGAGTTTGACTAAAAGTAAAATAAATAAAAAATTCAAGCACGAATCTGGAGTTGTTGTTGTTGTCCAGGATTTATGACCAGGTTACATTTTCTATCTTTTAATACTTGATTTCAAGTATTTTTGCAACCCTGCTGTTTGAACCTACAGTCGATGTCACATTTCTTAAATTGTTCCATAGTAAATAATCCATAGTGTCGAGGATTCTCAGTAATTTTCAGAGTGATTTAAACATCCCGACACACAGCAGATGCTGCGTTTATCCAATAACGATGATCTTGTTTGCTAATGAAACAGTTAAAAGTTAGTGTGTTGATGATAATCCCTGCAGAGACTGTGTTGGTACTGTGATGGTCATTCAAGAGTTTTGAGGATGAGAAGAACAGAATAAAACCAGGCTGTAAACATTCAAGATTTTATCCGAATGAATCAAGTCTACAACAGTTTGTCTTAATTCCAGAACATGTCAGTGTTGGATCCTTTTCTCACTCTTTGATTTCATCTTGTGGGTGTGGTTGACTTTGTGTCTGGCTGTTGAGTGAATGAAAGTGGACCACACGATCCAACAGGATCATCTGGTTTGGGATTTGTGGCAAAGGCCGTCATGTTTACTGTGCTTTCTTGTTCTGTGGTGTTTTTAAGAAGAAAAGAAATTCAGTTTAGATAAATATAGAGTTTATTATCTCCAGCATGATTAACAGTCCTTGAGTTAAATTTGAGACATGTTTCATGTGCTTATCACGGACAATATGGACAAAATGAATTCAAAAGTCATGGAAGTTACAGGATATGTAGGCTGATACTCTCACACACTTTCAGACAGTCTCTCATACTTTGCCGTGTCGGGAATATTTTTGTCTTAACTGTTCGTCTCAGAGCTTGAGAGTTTGTTTCTGCTGGATTGAAAGCCGTTGTAGCTCAAAGCTTGCCCTCTAGGTGGCAGTACAGCTCTACTACTGTTTGGATGCAGTTCACCTCAGTGATGAAGCTTAAAGCAGCATTTCCCTGACAGCAGCAGGACCCTAAAATGGTTTAAAGTGTCGTCGTTTGGAGGGAATTCAACGAGCATTCACCTAACAGAGGTACAAAGAACTATTTTTCATAGTGAGGATGTTAAAGACAACATAAAATACACAAAAATGATCAAGAATTAAAACTAGATAATTTGTGCAGCAAACATCAGGAGAAATGTCACATTTCACAGATTCACAGACTTTTGTACTTTTGTACTTTTGGGGCTTGTGCTTGTTGGGCTCAGATACAAAGACAGACAACTTGAACAAAATGGTAGTTTCATATTTCTAAAGAAGAAACAAAAACACAGATGAAGGGAAGTCAAGGTGCAGAAGTGCCAAACAGCAGCTTCAGAGGAGTTTAAAAGCTGGCTGAGAGATGCAGCGCAGGGAATAACAATTCACGGAGCATCCATACATTAAAAGAAGTGCTGCAGCATTCCAGTTTCTCTGAATCTAGTCTGGTCCATTAGCTGTACAATCAGTCCCCGCCCAGAGACTTTCAGCACAATCACAGAGCTGCAGGGTTTCTCTCTCCAGACGTTGTCTCATCAATGATGAGAGCCGAGGAGCTGAAGCGGCCAGAGCGTCCTGGAAGGAAAATCAGTAAGAAGCAGTGGGTCAGAAGCTGCTGATTCGATACCCGTGCACAATGCCGCAGGTCTCTTTGGGTGGCGACTCTTCTGGCGAGGTCGGAGATGACATTTGTCCATCCTCCAGGTCTGTCTCAGCTCCGGATTCGGCCATCAGAGGCTGACCGCGGTTCTTCATCTCCCTCTGGTACCGCGCCATCAGCGAAGCGTAGACGCAGCCGTAAGTTGCCGCAACCACCATCATGACGCACACTGTGCCACAAATCACGCCCGCAACTATTTGCGTGCCGTGTGCTCTGCGGACGCTGACGGGTCGGTAGCGCTGGCGAACACATTCCTCGTTGCTGCTGACCCGGCCGGGCGGGCAGGGAGGTCGGGTGGCATAACCTGACACGCCCTCCTTGGTGGGACTCTGCAGGCAGTAGCTGAACATCTCTGCTGGCACGCTGCGGATGTCCCTGCCCTTCAAATCCCCCGGGAGACTGCACTGCATCGCATCTACCTGCCCATCTATAACACAGACGAGAGGGGAAACAAAAAAAGAGAGGGGAAAGAGCAGGAGGGAGGGGAAAGATGAAGTAGACGAGAGGAGGAGGAAGGAAACAGGGAGAGACAGGGGAGGATTGAGAGAGATGGAGGTCATTATATTCTTAGATGTCTTTGCTCAGCATACATCCATCCTGCAGAGCGGAGATTAATTGCTTCGATTAGACAGCTTTTGAAGTGCAGATTCAAAATACAAAGTGATTCGCTCTGGTACGGTCTTAAAGCACTGTGAGCCGACTGCCAAAGCTGTCAACTTCACAGTATTTGAGATTTGGAGAGGCCTGCTAACAGCTCTGCTCACCCCTGTAAATCAACCACTCCATCCAGTGCTTGAAGTCCCTCAGCTTGCAGTCGCACTCCCAGGGATTTCCCGCCAGCTGGAGCTGCTGTAGCCCCACCAGGGGCTCGAAGGTGACTCTGTCAAGGGCCACCAGCCGGTTGCTGGCCAAGGACAGCCAGGCGAGTCTTGGGAGCGCATCCAACAGGCCCTTGGGCAGCCACAGCAGGAAATTGGAGGACAGGTCGAGCCCTCGCAGGCGCCACAGCCCCTTGAAAACCTCCTTGCTCAGGCCAGTGCTCCCTTGACTTCCATTCAATCCCTGGAGGACCTCTGTGCTGTTGTTGGGGTCAAAGGTTGCCAGGCGCACGCCGAGGTAGTTAGCAGAGAGGTTGAGCCAGCGCAGGCCGCTCAGGCCTGAGAAAGCTCCAGGCTGCAGGGTGGAAAAATGGTTCTGGGAAAGATCCAGGAGCTCCAGGCTGCTCAGGTTGGACAGCTCAGTCGTGCCCATAGACGAGAGGTTGTTCTGGGGTAGGCGGAGGATCAGAGAGTCCTGGTCGAGCAGTGCTAGGATGGGTGTCAGAGAGAGAAGACCGATAGCGGAGCAGTCAGTGGTGTTACCATAGCAGGTGCAGACACCAGGACAGCCGTGGACCGAGCCCAGCAGTCCCAGTAGAACCAACACCAGACTGGACAGGGCTGCACAGACTGGAAGACACGAAAAACAAACAGAACAACAACATCATTTAACTGAGTCCTATACAAACACATTTTTAATCATTGTCATCCTGCAGTGACATCTCACTGCTGATATCCTTGTTTGAACCTGAGCTCCCTTCTGTTTGCCTGAATGTGGCTTTTCACTGTCGTTGGTACCAGACGTCTGATTCTTCAAGCTTATGGAGGTTTGACGGAAGTAACAAGATACAGAACTGAGAGTCTGAATGTGTTGCTGTTCTCTGATTGTTTTTTTTTTGATAAAAATGGTTCTCTGTTTGCTTGTTAACACCTGTGGAGTGTTTATGGAAGCAGATGACAACTATATATACATATATTCCAGCTTTCAACATGGATAAAGGCATCAGTTAAATTTCTACAGTGTGAAGCCTGTAGCGCCTGTCCAGACTCACCCAGGCTCTCCAGGTGACTTCGTCCATACTGGTCCAGGTTCTTCATGTCTGTCACATCGGCTCTACTGCAGCTTTAGGCTGTCATCCAGCTTTCTTCGCTCTCTGCCAGTTTACACCAACGCCCAGCTCAGGAGAACATCCTGGAAAATAGAAAATAGAGACAAAGAGGAAATCTTCAGGAGATGTGGAGCTACGAAGTGAAAAGTGCAACGGTTGCAGAAGTATTTTCCCTCTTGTACTGTTCTTCAACATAGACACGAGTATTTTTTGGTTAATTTAATATACTGTATGTTTAATTTAAGGCAATCAGTTGCTTTTTGTTGTTTACATGAATCCTACAAAGAAGTTCAAATGTTACAGTACATGTCTGCCTCAAAGACTATGCTGGATTTTTTCGGCCTGCAGATAAAAATATTTTGGCATATTGTCATTTACAAACACACAGACACAGACAAAACATTTTTGAAAGGATCCCTTAAATTCCTTTGTTTGTGACCAGGATATGTAGTGAGGAGGACATCATGGTTGAAAATATCAAACAATGTAATTGGGGCACGTTTGCTAAACATATGTTGGCATTTCTCTACTGACATCTAATCCATGTTGCTTATCGGTATTGATATATTGAAAAGGTAATATCAGCCAGTGTATCAGCCTGGCTGGTTTATCAATTCAGTGCCCTAGTCAGAAGTGTAGAATCTGACAACTGAATATTTTACCAGGTTTCTACAAAATGTAATCTTCAGCAATGCCATGAGTCAGCACGTTTAGCTCCCTGCCTTTGCCAGCCACTCAGTTTACAATGAACCAACTCCGATGTCTGTCTCTGCAGGTGGTTGGGCCCACAGCGGCCGGAGTGAGTTTGCTCTACAGGGCGACAGAACTCAGCCCTAGAGATAGTTTGCGGAGCCCGGGCGACCAGAGGAAGCTCAGAGTAGAGCCACTGCTCATTTGTGTCGAAAGGAGCTAGCTGAGGTGATTTGGGCAACTGATTAGGATGCCTCCTGGGTACCTTCCTTTGGAGGTTTTTTTGCGCACGTCCAACTGGGAGGAGACCCTGAGATAGACCCAACACGTCAGACTTCAGGCAATTTTAGTAATCCCAAGTTGCAAACTTGACTTGCAGTGAGGGAAGAAGATTTAAAAAAACAGCACAGATAAAAACAATCAAACTCCAGACAGACAAGAAAAGCAGAAATGTTGCCTGTACATATGATATACAGAACACTCAGGGGATGGTTTTTAGAATCTTTTATGGACCTGGCCTTGTGTAGAAGCCTCTGGTCAAAAATAGGAGGTCTGTTGGGCACCTGTCACTCTACCAACCACCTTAACAATGTGGCTCAGGTGATTTTTATCCCTGATGCTCGTGTTACCATGACAGACAATCATAAAAAGGTGAGAACAGATTCAATAAAGGACGGAAGTTTTTTCCAATATCTCTTTTCCATATATCTCCTCTGACCTGGGAACGCCCCGGTATTCCCCACAAAGAGCTGCAAAACATTGCTGGGGAGAGAGACGTCTGGAATATCCTGCTCAGCCTGCTGCCAAGCTGACCCGACCCCGGATGGATTGATGAATGGATGGATGTAATCTTTAGCTTCAGCTTGCTTTTAACTGAGCATACAGCAGAATTTTAAGCTCCAAGATCCACATGCTTGTGCCTCTGACAAAAAAGAGATATTTTCTAACTCGGTTGTTCATTTTGTTTGTACTGGTGATTAAAACCAGGAGAGTTTCATGTTCAGCCAAGCCCTGAAGTGCTCCAACTGTCAGTCGTCTTACATTGTCTATGAGAAATGAGAAAATGAACGGGACTTAAATTCCTGGACGACTGAAAAGACTCCTTCCACTTCGCTGCTGTGCTGTAAAGGATAATCCTTTGTGAGCTTTGTTTAGATTTACTTTGCTCTCTTTCAGCTGTTACACATGCTTCGACTTTCATCTTCTTGTTAGCAAATGAAGGATCTACTCGCTCACACTCTGAGCTTTGCGCTTCAAATCTGGTCCAGGGATTCAAACTGATGATTTTCTTTTCATGCGCCCCAAACCTCTCAGCCGCCATAAAGAGTACAACTCCAAATACAAGATTAAGTGGAGTATTTCGTGTGTGCTGATTAAAAAACATCAACAGCTTAGTCTCTGGCAGAGCTGATCTACAGTATATTGGCATTACAGGCCGGAGTTGTGCTGTAATTCACAGCATTTCGCGTGTCCTCAATCCTTTCCATTCTCTGCCGTTCTCGCTCAGAGAACACACAAGGAGCTTCATGATGAAGTGAAATAATCCTCTGTGTTTTCATCCAGCAACACCAACACCGGAGGAAAAGTCAATGCCAACTTCTGTCTTCTGAACACCCACTCACAATTCCTGTATGCTGCAGATACAGCACAGCGTCAGCATTGTTTCACACATACAATCAAGAAAAATGTTTGTATTTTTTGATGATTCGTTCGTTTTTAATTCACTTATTTTCCTCCTCTTGATATCTTGGCAGTTTGGGGCACTCAGATATGCAAGGGAGGGAGTGTGCATGAGAGATAAAGCCGCAGAGGAAAAGAAAAGTGCTGTCACTCCATCATCCGTCTGTAGCTGCTATAAAGAGCCAGAGAAACGCTGCCTCAAGGTCTTTCTTTTGTTGCAGGTCCTTCTTTTGTTAAGTTGGCACAAAGATGCCCGTCACTCTGCTGCGGACTGCGTGAGGCAGGAAGGTGCCCTCAGGCCACAACTGACATTACAAAACAGGAGAAATTACAATGCAGGTAGAGGAGGGAGATAATGGAAGGACACGTGGGGATGCAAATGTGACTCCCATTTAAAATTTGACGTCATTTCACATCATCAAGGGACCAAACAGAAGTGGAAGTGCAAAGTCAGAGCCTTAGCTACACCTTTTTAGAGGATAAAGTGCAGTAAGTACTCATGCTCAGGGTTTCTGCAGGTTCAGACTTTTTAAACCAGAAAACAACATCACTGGGTAGGTTAGATGGATTGTCATGCAAACAGTGACTCTCCTTGCTGCAACCAAGGTGGAAGCAGCGAGATATTGTTATGCTACCTCAAAAACTCTCAGGGAGGATGTCGGGTGGATCAGTGGGTATACACTGTATTTGAGACACAGTTTGCATCAGTGCCTCTCTGCCTGCACATCCACAGGCATCATCCAAAGACTTTTGTGTGGCTGTTTTCTTTTGGACCTGTACGGTGAATATTAATGTGTCCATGTCAAACCTGCCTCCTTACAAGAAGTTGGATCCACCAGTAAGCTTGTTTGATCTGCTTGACCAAGGTTTCCATGGCCCCTTAAAGTCTTAAAATAATATAAAGGAAATTAAGATCATAAATTGTCTTTAATATACTGTAAATTTGCCAGTTGTGGTTGCTAGCTAGCTAACAAGTTGGGGAGATGCAAGTTTAATGGCAAATGGCCGGAGGAGGATACATTTCAGAGGTGGTTGGTGCCGGCATGAAACAAAGTAAAGTGTAATTTATACTGAAAGACTTTAACGTTAGGAACTACTGGGGATGAAAGCTGTTGAAATCCACATCCTAAAAAACACCAGTGGTACGAAGCGGCGAGGCTTGCATTGTTTGCACGTTGGAACAAAACGTCCTCTGACTCCCTCTCACACTTTGCAGCAGTCAGCGTTGAGCAGTTTTGTGTTAATGCCAGAAAAACAAAGGGCTGAGTTGCTGTGAGCTCTTCACAAGGTGAGCAGGCACCATTCATTCAAGTTGAATGATGACATACTGTATGTTAGGCCTCTTTCTTCTATCAAATAAATTGTTCAGCCATATGTTGAGTTCTTAAAATGGTCTTAAAAAGCAATACACAGTACCCTTCTCTGCTAGATCTTGAGAGGCATTTATGTTTCTTCACTGAAATATAGTTTCTGGTTTAGTGATTTGGGATTTTTTTTTTATCTCTATGTTATGTGTAACTCTCATTTCATGACTACATTTCAGCCTGTAGTGAAGATCTGCTTTGCACTGACTTATTTAAATGCTTAAATTCAACAGTTGAATACAATATTGGCTAACTGTTGATGCCCCCCAGTTAAATACTGAACTTGGGAGGACTGCCATACAATATTTGGCCACATATAAAAGAATGTATTCCAAAGGACTCCAAAACTCCAACAACATCCCTTTGGACAAATTAAAATGCCCATTTTGGACCTTTTTAGAGATGTCTGTGATGCCATCTGGACGCATCGGCTACGTTTGTTGTGTTTTTTTAATAAATAAAGATTATTTACAACCTAGACATATATAACAGCTTCCACTTTCCAACCGAATTGAGCTGAAGTTTATCCTGGATGTCTTGTCATCTGACATCACCAAATTAAAAGTGAATTTTAGAGGCAGATTGACAGCGTTGGAGATTAATGGAAAGCAGAAGTAGAGGCATATGGCTAAGAAATTGCATCAGCCACTGACGTTTCTTGTCCTTAAAGTATGAGGACTTGTTGGCTGGTTTCAGGGTCCAGTATAGGTTATATTACGTGGGTTATTGTACTAACGTGATTAAAGAAAACTCCAGTCAGACGTTGAGTAACAGCTGTCAGTCACATTAGGTCTACTACAGCAGCCTGTAAGAGGATGAGCAGAGCCTTTATCAGACCCTAGCGTATCTTATGAATATGACCTTTGACCCTGTTCGCAGTCTGATGGTCCTAACAACAGATGGGCATTGAATCATGTTACACATTGTGAAAACACGAAGGATTTACAGAAAAACCTGATCTTGCCTTATATAAATCCTGCAGATGGAGGCGAATAATAAAAACACAAAGTCCACTGCAGCATCTTCGTCCAAGGACTTCTACTTCGGGAGTAATGTACAACAAAGTAATCCATGAAAACACTCCGCTGATGCATACTTATGCACACTCAAACACGTACATAGCTGCAAGCTGAGGACCAAAACAAAAGTAAACGTAGAGGTTGGTATGTCATCTTCTGTTTATCAAGAGCTGAAGTTGCTCTTGGCTGCTTCTCAGCTCTTCACCACCTCTCTTCTCATTCAGTTGTCTCTTCGAGTGTGCCTTCCTCTCTGGCGTCTCTTTCTTTAAACTCCTGACTTTAAAGGACACCACAGAGAGTACAGAGGCTGCTGGGTGTAGGTCGAGGACGTCAGATTCACCTAGACTCAAACTTTACCCAGCAGGTCTGTCTATAAAATACAGTCTACCAGCCTTTCTAGGCAAAGGAAAATCATTGACTTGTGTCTTTTGTGAATCTCTATTGTGCATTTGTTTTATTTTAGGATGCTTTTATTAGAGTATTTTATAAAATGCAACTTTAAAGACGGCGGGGGATTAGTAGACTACTGGTACAAAGCCTGAGTCAGCCGTTCTCATCGCCACTTCTGTCCAGACTGAAACGTCTCAACAGCTTTTGGATGGATTGGCATGAAATTGTGTTTCTCTTCCCAAAGCACACTGTTCACCTAATTTTACAGTAAACAGGAGGATCGTCTTGTGATTGACAGTCTATAAAAATGCTTCCACAGTTGTAGAAAGTGAGGAGAAAAATGTCCTGAGTTCCTTCAGTAGTTGATGTTTATGTAGTTTTGGGGAGGAAACAGTGGAAACAGCTTGTCAAAAGCACCATCAGCCAGATTAGAAGCCGCCTACGCGGCAGCGGCGGGTCACAGATTAAAACTGTTGTTTCAATCCCCAAGCGGGACAGACGCCTGTTTGGGAGTCCAGATGGTGTCCTGGTCCAGTAGAAACCCTCCCTCATCCAATGTGCTCACTCTCTGTTTTCTATTTTCATTGTTATTTCATCATCACACATCTGCTGTTAAGACTTAATTTAAAGGTTTAAAGCACTTCCAGTACATGCTTTATGTGTTCGCTCATAACTAAACTAATTTTGGCATTATGCACTTTCTGATGGTCGTTATTGGAGGTACAACAGTGGTTCTGAACAGCTGTTTTTTGTCTGACTGTGAAAATGAACAAACATGGTCAATTTCTGTCCTTTTCTAACTCTGAACTGATGATTTAATCTCTGATCAGTCTGATTGTGTGTTCAGACAAGGTAGTCAAGCGGTATCATGATTGGAGACCTCGCTCTCCTCCATTCTCCTCGGTGCTACTGTAGGCACATGACCTCTGCATGTCACCGCCTCAGTATGGAGGGCCACCCTCAAGACTTTTTGGATTAAATTTGGATTCAAATCTCTGATTGTTGTTTTAGCAATGAAAGTTGGGAGATTGTCTCAGTCAAGTGTTAAGAGACTGACGTTTGAGTCTGTAAAGAAGGTGACTTTGTTCTCTATCTAACCGCAGTATCAGTTAAGCCAATCATCATTGTTACCACTCGGGATATGTGCGATTAGTTGACTATACGGTTAAACTTCACCACCCTTGCGAGTTGGCACCAGAAATACTTGTCTGTTAAACTATTTTTCAATATTTTATGTATGTACAATGCCAGTTAACTGTTGCCTCCACGCTGTTACACAATCCCCCGCCTGTAGCTGGCGCTGCAGCTCCACTAACCACTTGACTGCAGCAATAGAGTTTCTACACTTTATGTGTTATATGTTTAATAGTTTCAGAACTGAAGAAGCTTCTTCAAGAACTCTTATCAAGTCCAGTTGCCTACGACAAACCTTGCTACGTATAGTTTATGTGCTTTGGTGCTCATGCTCACGTTGCCTTTTTACAAACTGAATGAATCTGTGCTGTATGTAGTCAAGTTAAGATGGCCAACAGCATATCTTGTCAGTGGATGTATTATAAGAACTAGATACCAGACTCTTCCAGATTTTTCTCAGATTTCTTCTGATGTGACTTTGTTTTGGTGGATGTCTTTGTATCACACTCAGCTACAGTTTGCTCCACCCGTCTTTGATCAAATGCTCCACTAACTGACAGGAATGGCAGCCATCAGTAAATCCAACCCAAAACCTCCCCTCAGAAAACTCTGGTGGAAACCATGACTACAGCTGTGTTTTTGTAACATTGTTCACGGTCCAGGGATTCAAACCAGCAGCCCTCTGACCCCGCATTCACTTTTTCAGCCTCTCAGTCCTTGTTTGTGGGTTGACATTGTGTTACAAAAAAGCAGCACAGGACCATTTTTGTATGTGGAGGAGTGTTGGGTTATTATCTCGATTTAAAACTCCGCTGTGTGGATTTTGTCATTGAAGTCCTGCCGTTGTGATGTTCCCTGCTTCATCTGCAGTGCATCGCTCCGGTTTTCTGGGCTCTAACGTGGCGTCCCACTGGCTGCTTAATGGCCTCTGACAGGCAGCCTCTCCCCCCCTCCCGCCCCCCCGTGGCTGCACTTTTCCTCCAAACAGCCTGAGAATGAGGCTGAGCTGAGCGTTTGGTCCAAAAGGCCGAGAGCACAAACACACTGCAGCATCCACACTGAGGCAGGACGAGTGAGGAAACCACAGAGAGCAAATAAACAACAAGCACACACACACACACAAACACACACGCTGACTGCATGCCAGAACACACACACAAGCTCACTCCTACATGCTTTTAGACTCTCTCTCTATTAAAAGCACAGATATGCACTTGCACACAGCCTGGCCAAAAGTATGTGGACAGGATAAGATTCCACGTATGTGTTTGTTAAACAGCTTATTCCAGAATTTTGTATTTATTTTTTTTTTAATGTTGAATCTGCTGCAGGGATTTGATCCCACAAGAGGATTTGGGTCCTGGTCCACCAAAGTGTTTTCTGTTTTTTCTCAGTTGAAAATGCCAGGGGCTCTTCCAGGGTTTCTGTAGGTCCTTAAAAAGTGAAGACAAAAGTAAGCAAGTTAATGTTACTTTTATAAAGTTGCATTAACTTCATTCCGGCTTTTAAATGTTTTTTTGTGGGGCAGATGTCAATGACATGGAACCAGTAGCCACTAATGCAAACTGTGTCGCCCGGTCAGAATTTACTGGAGCACACCCGGCTAGTGTGCTGCGATGTAGCGTGTGGGTGAATGAGGCTTGTCTTCTAGAAGTAATAAGTCAAAATAGTTTCTCTTAACGTTACTTTCATCTAATATTTGTAAGTGCAAGTTCAGCAGTATCTGACTTGAGAACAGCACATTTAGCGCTTTAAGCCTGATGCACCTCGTACAAGAAAACGCTCAAATTAGGAACTCGGTTAACGGGTTAGAGTCGCACGTGAAGTCAGAAAAACAGAAAGATGCTGTAAAAGCCGTCAAACTCCAGCCCCACGTTACCCAGTCTGCACGGAATTATGATTTTCTTCCAGTATAGACGTGAAACAGGTCTTAAATTACATTCATAATGGTCTTTAAAAGGCCTTAAAAAGTCTTAAATTGAAGTAGTTGAAACTGGCAGAAACTCTGTCCAGCTGGGAGTGCTTGAGAGCACTTTAGAGGTTTTTCAGCTGAGATGCTTTGGTTGTTATGATACGCAATATCAGCAGAAGTAAAGATTAATTTATGTCTTGCAGGTCCCTAATTTTGCAGATGCGTTACCAACAAATAGTGAATGTAAAACTGTCAGCAGAAGGTAGAATACTTGCTCTGGATTAAAGTGAAGGCTGACACATGTAGAGAGGACGGACCCGTCGGTCTACATGAGTGTGTGTCCTCCTATAGTTCAGTTATAAAATCAGTGGATCGGCTACTGCAGCCACTGTCCAGCGTCACCTGTCCTGTGTACTCTGCGTGTCCTCAAACCATGAATCAAGGATTTATTTGGACCAAACCAGAGTTTGTGATTGTTGGAACAGTGAAAAAACAAGTCAAGATGTTTATGGTGAGTTTGATTTTGTTTCTGAAGAGTTTGAATGAAGATGTTTTACCGAGGGAGTCTGCTTAAATTTGGCGAGAGCAGCTGTTTCTGTCGTGATCTGTTCTTTAATGTTGTCAGACCCTTTAGAACAATCTGAGCCTGTCGGGTGCAGAAACAAAGCACAAGCAACAGCTAAGCAAGCCTCACCTGTCCTGTGCCTTCACAGGTGCGTCTGCAATAGATGGATGGCAGCGCGTCACCTGCTCTGTTTCTGTCACTCTTCTCCACTTCTGTCACAGTTACTTTTGTGGTTTGTGGTGATTTTTAGACTCATGGTTGCAGCCTGCTGTTGCATTGCTCTTTGTACAATGACACAGCTAAAAAACAAGAGCTGGAATTTCTTTGCCAGCCACTCATTTC
The DNA here is from genome assembly GCA_027495735.1 of Lutjanus campechanus. Taxonomy (NCBI): domain Eukaryota; kingdom Metazoa; phylum Chordata; class Actinopteri; order Lutjaniformes; family Lutjanidae; genus Lutjanus; species Lutjanus campechanus. Next base: position 2,567 of record JAJHUR010101304.1, on the reverse strand, counting down.
TCTTTCTCTCATCAGTTAACCACCAGCACATTTTGTCTCCAGGATTTTATGTACATTTATGATTCCCTGAAGATTTTCACTGAAATTGTCTGCCTGTGCATTTTTGTGAGCTTCTGTCTGTTTATCTTGTAACTGTAATGAAACTAACAGGGAAAAAAGGAATGCTCTACTGGAAGAATCTCAGTCGACTGAAGAGTCTGCGAATGATTATTCGAATTGTTGACTCTCAGGGAGCCGTCCTAGTGTTCATGAGATTTTGTGGGTGAGGAAACATCTCACAGTGTACCATCGTTTGGTTTAAGAGCTGAAGTTGGACGGAGTCCAGTTCAAGGAGCATTGTATGAGCAGGATGCAGTTTGCGGTATTTGTCCTGCACCTCCTCCGCTGTGACTTGATGGTTGAACGTTTCCAACTCTGTGACCAGAAAGAAACGCCAAACGTGTTTCAGCATTCAGCGCCGCACGTCATGTAAATACACGGCGCTCTCATCGCCAACAATTAAAAAAAGACGCCTCAGGAAAAAATGCTTTGCTGGACACAGTCCTTTAGTGAGGTCCAACACTGATGTTGGGTGATCTGGCTCACAGTCGGGGGTCAGTTCATCCTGAAGGTGCTGGATGGAGTTCACATCAGAGCTTCCAAGTTCGTCCACTACAAAACTGGGAAAACGTTTCTTTATGGAGCTCGCCTTGTGGACGGAGACATTATCATGTTGAAACAGCAAAAGGATAAATACAAAATGTCTGATGCATCATTGTGTACTGTACAACAATCAGATGCAACTAATGAGCAACTCTTTTGATAACTGGTTAATCGTTAAAGTCATTATCAAGCAACTTTTGAACTGTTGGACATAACGAGATATTCAAAAACGTCCCCTTGGGCTTTGGGAAACAGAGCGAGCATTGATTAATTAATCATGACAATAACGAGAATTGATTGCAGCTAACGTAATCATTAGCTGAAGCTGCAGCATTAAGATAAAAAAAAAAGAAAAGAAAAACAGACCAAAAGTACACTAAAGTACATGGACGGGGTGTCCACTTACTTCTGGCCATATGGTGCACATGCACACACATACAGGACACACACACTCCTCCTCACTTTCAAAGGCACATGCACATTACTGTACATTCAGTATCTACACAAACACACACACACACACACACACACACACACACACATACACTCCGCTCACCATCTGCTCTGCTGCTTCAGCCTCCAAACAGAGAAAGAAGACAGAAACTGTTCTTCTTCTGCTTCATCTGCAGCGTTCAGAGAAGAAGCTGAAAACCTGAACTGAGACAAACCGAAGCTCTTCTGGCTTTAAAAACAAAAACAAAAATCTAGATTTGTCTTTCAAACGTGAGTCCAGAAAC
>JAJHUR010101302.1:0-11111 GCA_027495735.1 Lutjanus campechanus | reverse complement strand
TTAGTGGAGTCATTTATTCTTCAGGATGATTCATTAGCAGATTAAACTCCTCATTATCATATTAGTTTAAAATCTGAAATCACAAAACTCTCAACAAAATATTTATACTGCTGCTGATTATAATTTTATTTTCTAGATTCAACAGATTAAAGATAAATCCTGCAGTAATTTTTCTTATACAGTTTGGAAGCAGGCTGTTTTGCTCTTTTCTATTGTTCTGCACTTTACATAATTATTAATAAGTAATAAATTATTTCACTTTTTTATGTCGTCAGATTCTTTTGTTTGTGGATCAACAAGAAATAAATATCTGATCCAGTTCAATTATGTATCTAACTTTCAAATATCTTGATTTATGTAAACTGAAGAATTATTTTTAAATTTTTAACTCACAATATTTTTGATAAACATTATTTTAGAGTTTCTATTAGTATCAGTTATATACTGGATTAAAAGATTATGTTTTCTCGGCTCTAATATCTTTTGTTAAGTATCAACATTTCCTCCATCATGAACTGATTTTTATTCACTTTTCATCCTGATTATAAAAGTTTATTGTAGATTTTTTAAAGTATGACCACAGAAGATTTTCTGCAGGTGTCTGTGAGTTTTATAAATTAATTGATCGTCTCTTTCAGGATCCTTCACTGTCCTCTGCTGTCTGAATACATGTAGATCAGATTTCTGTGTTCAGCTGAACTTTAAAAATTCTGCACTGGTCACATCAAAAAAACTTTATCAAATCTGTCAAAGAATAAATTTATTTCCTGATAATAGATCAAATATCTGAACAGTATTATTCAGCTGATAGTGTATTTTTGAGCTGATAGTGATCAATATTTGGGAGTTTTTTGGTGACCCTGATACAAAGTGAGCAGCACATTTCACAGTTAGAAAATAAATCTGTCAGTGCTCTCTGCTGGACAAACTATGTAATGATGACACTGTTTCTAAATGACCTCAGACCTCGTTTGTCATTTCACTTCTTCACTTTCTTGTTAATTATCAGCCGACATACAGACACACAGATACCAACATATCTGAAATAAGATGATAAAGGATCTGATAGAGGTGGAGAGAGAACACAGAATGTGAATCTTTACATGCATGTTTAGACTAAAGACAGTGTTTATATATTAATAAGTAAATATTAATTGTATAAATGATCACACAGCAGCAGCATGGATGTTTTTGGTATTGATCCTATTGATGATAGTAAAATACTTGAATCAAGACTTTGTATCAGTAGTATTGATACTTTGGGGATCAACCTGCCCAATCGTAATATCTGCAGATAATATCTGTGTCTGATTTATGATCTGGTTCTACTAAACATCATGTTATTGTACAGACAGTAAATGTGATCGGACCAAACTAACAAAACTCAGTTTGATGAACGACATTAAATCAGATGTGTTTCAGTGTGTGGAGTCAAACTGTGGAATTCTCTGAGGAAAATATTTTATATAATTAAAGAAAATCAACAACAATATGACTACATGAACTTCATATTTATGTTCAGCAGGTTGTCATTCTTTATGTGTGTTTGTGCACAAAATATGTTAATTGTCCCTAATGAATAAACAAACTATTAAAAATATTTATAAAATGTCCCAAATTTTTAGGTAAAACTGTGGTGAACAAGTTAAAGATTGAAACATATAGTCTAGTAACACTTTGTTTTAAACACAATGTTTTTATGTTTATAAAACATAAAATGTATTTATTCTCTAGTATTTTATTTTTTTATTTATTATATATTTTTTCTTTTGTAAATAATCTGAAATGACCTTAACCAGCACTTTAACCTAATAAGACACTCCTGTTATCACTTTCATTGCCCATCAGGATGCTGTTAAAATCCCCCCACCCCTGCTTTTTTTTGTTACTTCATTTATTACTTGATTTCATGTTATTCTATGTTCATGCTCTTTGTATTTTTCTTCTTCTTTTCTTGCTTACATTACACATGCATTGCACTGTGTAATCTACTTATTTATGTTTAAAATCATAATTGAGCACTGAGTACAATTTGAATTAAAACCATTCATCTGCATGTTGTAATCTAAAAGGTTTTCTGATCACAAACAGGCTGTAAAAAACAAAAAACTCAACACTGCAGCAGTACAGGTTTGGAGTAAAGTGTAGTTTGGAGTAATGACTAATCATTAATCAATTAATTGTCTTTGAGTATTTACCATAGTCAAGAAATGGCATTTGACTTTGTTTCTCTGGTGGAGCCAGTTGTTGAAGAGGGAAAATTAAAAATATAATAAGAAAAAAATGAAAGAAAAGAAAACGAAATAAAATGAAGTAAAAACGTGTTTTGTATCTTAGACTGCAGATTTGAAGAAACAGAAACTCTTTGATTGAATATCTGCTATTGAAAAACATTAAACATCAAAACATTAAAAAGTAACTAAAACTCTGAGTAGTTTTTTTAGACCAATACTTTGTACTTTTACTTAAGTATTTTTCTAACACCAGTAGTTTTACCTGTAATTGAGTAATATTTCAGTAACGTTACAGTACTTTTACTTGAATACAGATGTTAACAACTGTCTGTGTTGGACTGTTTGTGCTGCGTAGTTCTGCTGCCATTTTAACATTAAGGTATAATGGAATCTTTTCCATTAATTAAGATAATGGAAAAGAAAAGACACTTTTTAGATTAAACTTTTCCTCTAACAAAGTGACTATTACCGATTAATAAGATAATACATAAGACATGATTTACGAACGATTAGTGGTGTATTAGCCTACCTTTTAAAACATCACTAGGCTTAAACATGATTCAAATTTATGATGAGGTCATGAAACTAAACTTCAAATGCGATCAAACGAACCATAACTCATATACAGCATCATTTAGTCTTTAACAGTCAATCGACTATAAATAATCAATAACTCACCTCCCGTCGCGCCATGTAGACCTATTCCCAGGAGAGCCACAAACATCAAGATCTTCATTGTGAACTGTCGTATCTGAAGCTTTGATGGACTGATATGTTTCTTTATCCAGAAAAATAGAGACACGCTGCTTCTAGTTCGAGCAACAAGGGTGAAGTGAGGACAAGACAAAAAAAAAGGCGCTGATATCAACTTCTGTCTGAACCAATGAGAATTTAGTCTGAGCATCAACGTCGCTTATAACTGGGTAAAAATTACCCACTCAGGTTATGAACGAAAGCGAAACTTAAACGGTGTTATTTTATGCTGTATAAGTGGATGGGGAGACATGCGGGGCTTTTATTTTGGTGTCTCAACTTTGTTCTCACGTGAAAGTAGTTTTAACCCTTCTGCTGCTCAGATATGTATCATGTTTTGTAGCTTAATGTGATGTATTGTGCAGAAGTGTGTGAATTTTCTGGGAGGTCAGAGGTCACAGACAAGAAAACACGAGATGAAACAATATTTTACCTCAGTGTTTTACTCTGAAATGAAAACAAGAATCAAATAAATATAACTAAAGCAGAAAGAGAGTCAGAAAGCTTCTGAAACACAAACATCAGATCAGGTCTCCTCTGTCCTTCAGAATAAAAGCCTCTGAACTGATTTGGAGCTGTGGACGCTGAAAACTGCTTGAACAAGAGAAATGTAACACCACTGTTGATGTTTGAACACCTGATGCTGTTTTTCATTTTGCTCGCGCTTTGGCTCCATTTATTCTGTTTCAGTCCTCAATTATTGTTTATGAAGCTCTTTATAAAAGGTTATAGATGTTTAATGAATAAAACTCACATCTTTTGTTCTCACTTCTTCAACTGAGACAATATTATTCATGATTATCACACAAACAAAGAAACATGTGTCACATCTTTTATCTTGATAATTTATTTTGTTTGTGACATTGAGGCTTGAACTCTGGCTGATAAAGACTCTTCCTGCTCACTGCTGATCAATACCTGAGTTTACTGAGTTAACAAAACTCAATATTACCCCAACGATCAATAAAGTATTTCTGATTCTAAATGATCACTGAGTTTACCTTCACAGAGAAGTCAGCAGTGTGACAGCGCCCCCCTGTGGACGAGTTATGTATCTGCCTTTGAACTGCTGATGGGAAACCACCTGAGGTCACCTGACTTTCTGTTTCTGTTCATCAAAATATCCTGATAAAACATGACTCTGGTCAAATATTTTCATCACAAAATAAAATAAAATAAAATAAAATAAAATAAAATAATCATTAACTTACTAACATTGTTAGTCCACTTATCTGCACTGAATTACCACTGTCTTTTATTAACAGCTCAAACTGCAGGAAACAAAGTGACTGTACAACAGGCCACTGCAGATACAAGGAACATGTTGTATATCTACAGTCGTACTACTGACAGACTAGCATGAGAGAACAGGACTAAATCTGTGCTGCATCTTTCACTCAGTTTGTCCTTTAAGCTCATTTTGTCTGGAACTGAAGCAGAGTGAAGAGGAGCTCAGTAACCACAGTTCAGATGATTTGTCTCCTCTCTGTGACAGATGACATCAATGAAACTCTTATTCACATGTTCTGGTCTCGTTCTCCTCTGGCACAATTTTGACAATCGATCTTCAGAACCTTTCATTTGTTTCAAATAAACACACTGAACCTTGGACTGTAGCAGCACTTTTTGGTCTTGTGTCTTGTGGATCTTCAGTAAACCACAAACTAGATCATGATCTTTCCTTCTCAGCACTGCCAGCTGGTCGGTCTTCAGACCTGGAAACAACAGAATCCCTCCACCTTTATTCAAAGGATGAGAAACCTGGTGAAGTTTTTGCACCTGGAGGAAATTAAAGAAATAAAAAGACAAAGGAAGTCTTTCTGGAGTTCTGCAGACAACCACTGTCAAAAAAACACTAAGGCACTGACACAATAAATTTATTTTTCAATCAAAGGCTAACAAACAGACCGACGTGAATCGACTCTACGTCTTCATCAGGGTCTGACAAACACTCATCAGTCTGAATTAAATGTCAGTTGTGGGTGGTATTCTAACGTATAACCCATAGAGGGCGCTACATTAATACCTCAGGCCTCATGCCCCAGAATATATGAAATCAACTCACCATCAATGAATTAAATTAATTTTCAGTGTAAAAAAACAAACAAACAAAAGAAACTTTAAATAACTGTATAAAGGAAAAAAACAAACAGATGATATACATACAGTATGTACAGAAAAATTCACAGTAGAACAACAAGCAACAGTGCTTTTCTACCTAAAAAGAAATTTTCTGGGACTTGAGTGAGAATAAATCAATATTTTTTTAAATCTATTTGATCCCCTACTTACACATAATGAAAGCAGTTACTTAAATTTATTGCAAATTATAATTGGCATGTGTAGGAAGAAACCAGTATATCTAATTTTGCCTTGATTGAAAAATATTAAACAAATTCAAGTGAATTAAAAAAGCACTTTAAATATTAGTTCCCCATAATTGCATAAAAGATTTAAATAAGTGAATGCTGACATTTGCACTGTAGCTTAAGAATATCAAAAAATCATTACAAGAAGGAATGACAGAAACGTTTGTTACTTTATGTTGTGTTTTATTATCTTGTCTGTCCTGATAGTAGGTCTGATCTGCACCAACACCAGTGAGCAGGTCTGTACTGAAACATACTAACACATAAATAAAATACCTTATTGGATGTGGACTTCAAAAAGGATATAAGATGTTCTCCTCCATCTCATTTAATAAGCAGATGATGTGATTGCACACAGATGTGTTTAAAATAACAGATAATAACAGTCCACACTGAGAAACTGTCCTGCTGCACATCAACTGCAGGTTTGAACCACTGGGGGGAGCTCCTCACCACATTTACTCACTATAACATCAACGAAAACACACTTTAATTTGTTGTTTGTTGTTGATGTTTTCATCAGGACTGTTTTCAGTCTCAGGGCAGCCACACAGAACAAAAGAACAATAAGACACTACTGCATCCACACAGACTCCAGAGTATCTGATCTGTAGCTGACAGTGACCTCTGACCTCCTGCACATTACATCACATTAACCTACAAAACATGAGACAAGATCTGAGCAGCAGAAGGTATGAAACTACTTTAACATGAGAACAAAGTTGAGACACCAAAAATAAATCAGTGTGGGTCAGTTTTAACCAGTTAAAAATGAAGCTGATGCTCAGAAGTTGAATGCTGTAGTGACGTCCTGACATCGGTGGGGGGCAGCAAAGTACCAAACAGTGCCCAGTCTGCCGGAAAAGGAGGGGAAGAAGAAGAAGAGGTGGGGGAGAAAAAGAAGATGAAGATGAGGGGAAGAAGAAAAAAACAGAAAAAAAAAACAAGAGGAAGAAGGGGGAGGCTAAATTCTCATTGGCTCAGGCAGAAATTTGTATCAGCGCCTTTTCTTGCCCTCACTTGACCCTTGTTGCTAAAAATAGAATCACAGTGTTTCTATTTATTTGATTAAAGAAACATATCAGTCCATCAAAGCTGCAGATACGACAGTTTACAATGAAGAGCTTAATGTTTGTGGCTCTCCTGGGAATATGTCTACATGGCGCGACTGCAGGTGATTATTGATTATTTATAGACGATTAGTTGTTAAAGAAAAAATGCTTCCTGTCTTTATATATTGCATATATATTTTACATGCAATACTTTATATATTCTGGTTACTTTGATTGTATTTGATTTTTAGTTTCAGTACCTTCTGATTATTGTCACGTTTATAGTCACGTTTTAAAAAGTAAGACGTCACTAAACGTTACTTTAATAAATCCTGTTTATTTATCTTATTAATCCTTAAAAGTTACTTTGTTATCTTTAAAGTTTAGTTTAAAAAGTGTACTTGACTCTTTTCCCCCCCATTATTTGTGTCATTATTTTGCAATATCGAAACTATTAAGATCGATACGGTCTGATCGATCTTACTGTCAAAATGGCAGCAAAACTACGCAGCAGAAATCAGTCCTGCACACTCAGACAGAGGTGGAAAGAGAACTGAACATCTGTACTGTAACGTTACTAAAAGATTACTCAGTTACAAGTAAAACTACTGTTGTCGTATTGAAAAAATACTTAATTAAAGATACAAAGTATTATTATCAAAGAATGATACGATTAATTGTCTTGAGGAACAATATATCAATATTGGTATTGATTTTAGTGATATTGAATCCTGCAGTTAATTTGTATCAGATCAATACTACATTCTGTGATCTCTCTTCACCTCTATCAGATCCTTTATCATCTTATTTCAGATATGTTGGTATCTGTGTGTCTGTATGTCGGCTGATAATTAACAAGAAAGTGAAGAAGTGAAATGACAAACGAGGTCTGAGGTCATTTAGAAACAGTGTCATCATTACATAGTTTGTCCAGCAGAGAGCACTGACAGCTTTATTTTCTAACTGTGAAATGTGCTGCTCACTTTGTATCAGGGTCACCAAAAAACTCCCAAATATTGATCAGTATCAGCTCAAAAATACACTATCAGCTGAACAATACTGTGTTTGATGAAGTGTTTGATCTATTATCAGGAAATAGATTTATTCTTTGACAGATTTGATAAAGTTTGTTTGATGTGACCAGTGCAGAATTTTTAAAGTGCAGCTGAACACAGAAATCTGATCTACATGTATTCAGACAGCAGAGGACAGTGAAGGATCCTGAAAGAGACGATCAATTAATTGATAAAACTCACAGACACCTGCAGAAAATCTTCTGTGGTCATACTTTAAAGAATCTACAATAAACTTTTAGAATCAGGATGAAAAGTGAAAAAAATCAGTTCATGATGGAGGAAATGTTGACATTTAAAAAAACATTAGAGTTAAAAATCTGCTTTAAAAATCAAGTATTGATACTACTAGAAACTAGACCCAATGACAAGAGATAAAATGAGAAAATGTTATATAAGAGATCTTTCTTAAATACCGAGACACAATATTGGTTATTGGGAGTTAAAATTAAATATAAATCTTCAGTTTTTTTGGGAAACTGTGATTCACAAGGGAACAGGGTCAAATATATTTTTCTTGTTGGTTGTATTTTTTAAATAAAACCCTTTATACTCAAATATTTGAAATCCACAAACAACAACGACATCAACAAAACTGAAATCACAACGAAAAATGACAACAACAATAGAAAAGAAAAAAGAAACCTACTTCTAAACCTGCAGGATTTATTTTTAACTTACAGAGTTCAAATCTGTAATTCAAAGCCTCAGGAAGAAGAAACATGTTTTCATTGGTCACAATTTATAGAATAAAATAGAGACCTCAGGTGTAATGTAATAAATTTTTTTTTAAATGTTTGAATGGGTTGAATGAAAAAAAAAAGATAATCACATGCAGCAAATATATTTTGTTGAGAGTTTTGTGATTTCGGATTTTAAACTAATATGATAATGAGGAGTTTAATCTGTTAATGAATCATCCTGAAGAATAAATGACTCCACTAATTGGAAACTAAACTGGAGTTTTTATCAGTTTCAGTTACGACTTCATGAACTGAATATTTGACTTGTTTTATATTTTCTTTCAGAATAAATACTTTTGAGTTAAATTTAAAATTTTTATCTATAAATTTATTTTTGTAATATTGAATGCACAACAGAGGTTATTAGGATGTCTTGAATGTATTTTTTTATATTCTGTGTGTGCAGGAAAATAATTAACATTATTCAGTGATTTTATAAAAACTGTGATATAAAACCTGAAATGATGACATGAAGTTTTTCTTACAGTGACTCACTCTCTGAAGTATGTCTTCACTGGGTCGTCTGAAGTCCCAAACTTCCCAGAGTTTGTGTCTGTTGGGTTGGTTGATGAAGTTCAGATAGATTATTATGACAGTAACACCAGGACAGATGTACCCAAACAGGACTGGATGATCAGAGCCACAGCAGATAATCCTCAGTACTGGGAGAGTCAGACTCAGACCTGCGCAGGTCGTCAGCAGGCCTTCAAAGCCAACATGGAAGTTGCAAAGCAGCGTTTCAACCAAACTGGAGGTTTGTTAATGTTTCACTTTATACTGATGAAAATCTGTTAGTCTGTAGTTTCTCACAGGACGAGGACATTGTTGGACTGATCCACTGGCTGCAGGGTCTCAGTGGGTGTAATGTTCAGTCCAGGATCAGGTTTAATCTGTGTCTGCTGGTCAGGACTCCCTCTGTTTCCCAGCAGTCTCTGTCTCTCTGTCTGTCTCTGAGACGTCCACACTGTCCAGATGATGATTGGCTGTGAGTGGCGTCCATCCAGCCAATCACAGCAGGAGGTGTAGATCCTCTGTTTTGGTGTGTGTGGATCAGTGTGTCTCTGTGGTGAAGATGTGATATCAGCTGATGATAGATGACTGTGCTGTGATCTCACTCTGGTTTAATGCTGTCTCTGTCTCTGTCTCTCAGGTGTCCACATTGTCCAGAGGATATATGGTTGTGAGTGGGATGATGAGACTAATGAGGTTCATGGTTTTGATCAGCATGGTTATGATGGAGAAGACTTCATATCATTTGACGTGAAGACAGAGACATTCATTGCTCCAAAACAACAGGCTGTCATCACCAAACACAAGTGGGACATTAAAAAAGCTGAGATAACTTTACATAAGAACTACCTCACCCAGATTTGTCCTGAGTGGCTGAAGAAGTATGTGGAGTTTGGGAGGAGCTCTCTGATGAGAACAGGTAGAATCACATGACCTGATGTAGTTTAATTTCATCTGTCTTTTGTCTCCTCTGTCCCTCTCTTCTTTTCTCATTAACATTTCAAACACATGACAGTAAAAGAACCTATAAACTGTCTTTGTCTTTCCTGTCCAGAGCTTCCCTCAGTGTCTGTCCTCCAGAAGACGTCCTCCTCTCCAGTCAGCTGTCACGCTTCAGGTTTCTACCCTGACAGAGCCGCACTGTTCTGGAGGAAAGATGGAGAGGAGCTTTTTGACGGCGTGAACCACGGAGAGATCCTCCCCAACCATGATGGAACCTTCCAGATGAGTGTTGACCTGAACCTTTCATCAGTCACACCTGGAGACTGGAGGAGGTACGAGTGTGTGTTTCAGCTCTCTGGTGTGAAGGACGACATCATCACCAAACTGGACAAAGACGTGATCAGGACCAATGAAGGTAAGACTGGGATCAGATTTGTTTATTTAACAAACTCAGAAATGTTACAAACATTGCTCTAAATTAAATTATTAAAACAGCAAAACAAAAATCTGTCACTGCCATAAAAAAGTGCTTTTCTGCTCAACAGGGAATCCAGTTTACATTTACCTCATTGCTGCAGTGTTTGTTCTCCTTCTCCTTCTCGTCGCTGTGATTGAAGTCTACATTTTTATGAAGAGGAACGGTGAGAGACCAAAACAGAAACAGTGTCTTTTTTTCCTCCGTTTTGAATAAAGATGTTAAGAGCCACAGTGTCATGACTACATCATGATGATGTAAGGCAGAGGTGACAATGTGAGATCCAAACAAAAGGTAGAAGGCATTTATTTATCAGTTTAACAGTAACACCATAAATAATTTATTTTTTCTTTTTATTTCAGTCAATCGCCCTCCATCTCGTAAGTAAAACTTGTCTATACTCGGTTTTCTCTGATCTGATGTGCACTCTGTAGATTAAAAAGAGTTTGTGGATTTTTTGTGCTGAAGAACTTGTTGCAGTGTTTGCTGTTTGTAAAACTCAGTGTCAGTTCAGATCAGGATGTGGACTAACAATGTGTTTCTGACCTCACAGATATAAACAAGCCTGAGGTCCAAACGAGAAAAGTCCAAACACAGCAGCCTGAACACAGTGAGTTGTTTCAAACAGGACATGAACTATTCACAGCTGCTGTTACACAAAGATGCACTAAACTATATGTGAAATAAACTTCAGTGATTGTTGATCTTTACTCACTGTAAAGCCTCTGTGTAAACTGTAAATTATAATTAATTAACCTTCTTTTAAAAAGGTACAGGTAGGTGTGTGTTGCACTAACTCCTGCTAATTTAGTGTCGTACGCTGACACTTGAGTGTAAATAACTAAAAATAAATAAAGAGTGTACGAGATCATTTACTTTAGATGCACTCTTGACTAAATATAGACGACTCAGAATTACTAGTTCAAACAACTAATTCATTTTAAGTGCAATATACTGTGT
>JAJHUR010101298.1:0-11137 GCA_027495735.1 Lutjanus campechanus | reverse complement strand
ACCTTCAAACTCAATTTCATTGTTTACTTTGTATTAGGGTGACCTCGTGGCTGGTGCACTGAATACCCAAAAAGCCTCAAATGATTTAAAAACACTTCCTGCTAAAAGGTTTACAAATTTGAAGTGATTATTATTGCTTGGTATAAGTGGCATTTATTGCAAGCACTGCTACAAGGGCAGTCATATTATGTTGGGTTCTAGTTTTAAAGGATTCAAAACCCTTGTTTAGGTATACTTCAGACCTTTTGTTGTGCTCATTTTTGGTCAAAAACAGCAAAACAAGTGTTAAAAAGCTACACAAAGTCACATGAAGAAACATCACATACTGTACTTTCAGTCATTGCTGGAGTCTGAAGTCTGTGTCTTAACCCAAATCCCTCAAAAATGGATCCCAAATCTTTTTACATTTTTCACCAAAGACACTTCTATTATAACATTTTTTCTCAAGGCATGGCAAGGAAGTCATTTCATCATCCACTGTTTGAAAACAGACAAACAGATTCCCAGTTCTTCAACATAAGCCTCCTGGTATCTGTATCTGGACATCAAAGTCTACCCCATGTCTGAGAGATACAGCCTGGAGTGAACCAAGCAGGTCAGGACTTTGCAATAAAATCACCATGTTTGACCCTTAAACTACCTTGAAGTGCACAAGATCAGATTTTTGTCCAAATCCACGTGCAGCTCAAGTGAGATTAGTCCTGGATCTCCTTTTGCAGATCAAGCGGTCAAACTCCACCTGGTCTGAGGTGTTAACCCTGCTCACCTGTAGTGTCGGGTGTCTCTGATGGCTCGCTCGCTGCCCAGCCGGTCGCTCTCCTGCAGGTTGAAGGCGTGGTCTCTGTATGGGTCGTCACCTGGCTTCAGCTGCTTCCCGGCCAGGTAGGCCTTCTCATCGAGGGTGCCGAGGAGCTGGCTCTGCTGCTCCAGCCGCGGGGATTGTGTCACCTGCAGGGGACATAAGAAGGTGCGTTTACAAGCTCACATCAGCCAGAACAAGGTTAAACATTAAAGCAAAGTAGAAATATTGACAATAAAAGAATAAATCATAAAAGTGAAGAATGTTGGGGGGTTTAAATGACATAAAACACAAAAGCACAAGTTGTTTTTGGTGTCAACACTCCACTCCTTCGCTGCCATCGCTTCTGTCAACAAACAATTCTTCTGTCACAGCTGTTATTACAGAAGTGGTTGCATGCCACATCCACCAACATGATCATAAAGGAAATGTCTGGTTTGTTGTTTTCAAATGTCAAATGTGTTATATATTTTTCAGGAAAAAAACGACAGCATTTCATTTTTAAAATCCCACTGTTGGTTTCAATAACTTTCATAAACCTTCAGGCTAAAAGTCTTTTCTCAGCATATAAAAGAGCAACTGAAGACAGAAACAAAAATATTGTTCAAGATGTTTGATGATTTTCCATGAGAACTGTTGTGCTACATGTTTGCTGCAACTACGGCCTATCCTAGAGAATCTACCACGCTCTCCCTGAAGTACATTCTGAAATGTACAGCATAACACAATGTATTTTTATATTTCAGTAATCAATAAAATTCCATATAAAACAACATGTTACTGTATAAGATAACCATGTATATTAGTCTGTAATGTGCATGGAATAATGGAATTGTATATGACCTTCTTTGTTTGATATCTGCATTATATATCAGTCGCATTGCTCTCTAAATATCGGCATTGGCCACTGAGAAACTCCTATCAGCTATTGAGCATTGCAAAAAAATGACATCAAGTCATGGCGGAGAGGAAGAAATGTTCCAAGACATGGCTTCATTTCACAAAGAAAGATGATAACAGTCTGTCTGTAAAATTATCATTTCAGTAAGGGTGGAAACACAAGCAATATGCTGAATCAATCGAGATTTTATTGAAATTGCAATATAGCTTTCTGCACTTTTCAAATCACAGTAGGTGCAATATTTGTTAGAGGCAAAGCGTGTGTCAAAAAAACTTTTAAATAAATTCATGTTGTGACGCAGAGATGTTGTGTCTTACAAATCAGATTCTACAGACTTAAAAAACATTTTCATTTGTTACAGATTCCTGTTAAAAAAAATCACACCACTGTCATTTTAACATGTTTTTCAATCAAAATAAGAATAACGATGTAAAAATTATAATTACCTCTAATATTGAAAATATCAGTCAAAATAATTGCAATTTGATATTCTTTCAAAATCGTTCAGCCCTACTTTCTACAGAACACTGGCTTCAATTCCCGGAATCACATGTATTTGTCACCCTACGCAAGCCAACCGGGCAGCACATCCGTGAACGACAGTAAATATTGATGAATGAAAAGCAGAATAAAAGACAGGTGTCAGGACATATGACCTCCTCAGACATGTGGACATGTCTTCCTAATTTTGATAAAATGTATGTTTTAGAAGCTGAAATCAAGGAATTTGGACTTTTTTTTCTTTAAAGAATGACACGAGTCAAAATAGTTGACGCTTAATTTAAGTTTTGATAACTAATCCATGATTTGATTGTTTGCACTTCTAATTCACTCTCTTTTAGCTCTTTATTTGGTCTCCACCTAAGAGGAACAAAGCAAATTAATCCTTAAAATAAGCCTTAAACCTGCATGACTGAATTTCTTTTGGCCACAGGGGAAACAGAAGCCAGCCATAAATAACACTGACATTCAGTATGATCACCTTTGAAGTCAATGTGGCAAACTTGATGGCAAACAGCTTCTAACTTAAAGTTCTCTTTTGTTTTGGTCTATCACCTCTTATATCTGAGTCTTTAGCTGCTAAATGCTCTATTATGCACACCAGCTCGATGCTAACCATTTCTGTTGAAATGTTGAGAATTAAGTTGAAATCGGCTGCAACTTTATTGCTGAAATGGTATTTCAACTTTATTCTCACAGATTATCATATTTTTTCCTCTGCCTATAATAATAATTATGCTACATTCTTTGTACATCACTTCATACACCACAGTTAAACATTCAGTGTTAACTAGCTTAAAACTACCTCAACTAGCTTACTTTGTGTTGTAGTTCTACGGTGAAAACTATCAAGTTATTAACATTATTTGCATTCTTCAACAATCACTAAAACAGATGATTTTTAGTTTGCTGGTCTGTACTCTACTTCATTAACGCCAATTAAAACTCATATTTTTACTGAAGGTCTTTTCATATAATATGATAGTGTTACGTGTGGTGCAAAGTCAACGAAAAAACACTGGAGGTGGACCCAAAATGCAGACAGGAGCAAACAGGTGGCAGAGTTCAAAGAGATTTAATCCAAACAGAAAAAACTCAAACGCAGACTTACTTCAACAAAAAGGGATCCAAAAGACAAAAACCAAAAACAAGCAAAATCCAAGAAATCCAGGGGTATAAATCCAAAAAAACACTGGAAGAAACACTGGAAGCACACTGGAACTTAACACCAAGAACAACACGACGTCACAAAATCATATCACGCTTCCAGTATCAGTCAAAATAATTGCAATTTGATATTCTTTCAAAATCGTTCAGCCCTACTTTCTACAGAACACTGGCTTCAATTCCCGGAATCACATGTATTTGTCACTCTACGCAAGCCAACCGGACAGCACATCCGTGAACGACGGTAAATATCCTGTTATAATAATAATTGTGCCAAACATGTATTTGTCAAAGGAAACCTAAAAGAAAATGAATGCTGTGCAAATATTTAGGGGTGGGAATGAAGAACCGCTTTCAGTTGAGAATTCGTTCCAAATTAAACAGCAGTTTAACAGTGGAGCTTCTTGCACACAAAGGCCTTTTTTTCTACTCTGTTCAGACTCAGAGATAATAAAAGAGTTGTGCTGACACTGAAAACCTGTGTAGGCCTACTTTTTTTTCTACACAGAAAGTTGATCAGGAATCCATAAAAAAAATCAGACCAATAGGCAGGATTGATAACAGCATTAGTATTAATGCTGTGATTTCCCATCACTAACGCTTTTCTGCCTTAGTAAACAAAGAGCTTCACGATTTTCACACACGCTTAGCTATTGGGAGCAATATTGCGCTCAGTGTCTCACCCAAGGACACTTTGACGTGGACAGGAGGAGCTGGGAATCAAAACAACAACCCTGAGATCAATGGACAACTCACTTGTCCTCCTGAGCCTCAGCAGCCCAGAGTAAGACAAAAACAGTTCCACCTCTATGTCAGGTAATGTCTGAAAAGCCTAAAAGCCACATGTAACAAGTCCTCTGCTGTGGCTCTGCATTGCAATCCAGCTGCAACACTGCTCATCTGAGAATTAAACTTTCTTTTTCTATTTCACACAGTTTTAAGCCAGTCTGAATGAAGAGGTATCAACCAAAATGATTAAAATGCAAATGCTACTTTCTCATTCAGGTCATTGTGTCAGTGCTAACAGGGCAAAAAGGGGACGGGCACTCATCAAATCAGAACACACAGTCTATAAATCCTCAGTAATTAATGGGTTTCCCCCGCGAGGAGCTTTCGCACTCCTGAGTGGGAGGTTTAAACAGCCAATGAATACATGAAAGCAGATGAGAGTAGCATTCATCAAATAGAGTCAACAATGATGGATGATGGAAGGAGAAAAGGGAAAATGAAACGAGAGGATGGAGCTTTGTTCTGATCTGCTTTATTAAAGGTCGGTGTAGCTGGAGGATTTAGAGAAAGCTCCTGACCAGGTTCAGGTGAGAGTGACCTCATTTTCAGTCTCTTGAGAGGAGCAGCAAGAAAGTCTCAAGGATTCACACACAAACATGTCTGCAGTGCACATCTACACAGAAAGAACTGTAGATGAATTGTGATATCACTGTGTTACACTCACAGACTAAACCCCTCTAAACTCTCTGAACTCGATCTGCACAGCACCAGACAGCAGACAGACACGGTTAGCATCGAGCTGGTGAGCATAATAGAGCATTTAGCAGCTAAAGAGTCAGATATAAGAGGTGGTAGACCAAAACAAAAGAGAACTTTAAGTTAGAAGCTGTTTGCAATCAAGTTTGCCATATTGACTTCAAAGGTGATCATACTGAATGTCAGCGTTATTTATGGTATCAAAAATTAAATTAAGCGTCAACTATTTTGACTCGTGTCATTCTTTAAAGAAAAAAAAGTCCAAATTCCTTGATTTCAGCTTCTAAAACATACATTTTATCAAAATTAGGAAGACACGTCCACATGTCTGAGGAGGTCATATGTCCTGACACCTGTCTTTTATTCTGCTTTTCATTAATAAAGTTGAAATGTTGAGAATTAAGTTGAAATACAGCTGCAACTTTATTGCTGAAATGGTATTTCAACTTTATTCTCACCATTTCAACTTTATTCTCAAAATAAAATAAATAAATAAAAATCCCCCTTACATATTTTTTTCCTCTGCCTATAATAATAATTATGCTATATTCTTTGTACACCACTTCATACACCACAGGTAATGCATAAAAAAGATTATCATTGGCGTAAAGTTAAACATTCAGTGTTAACTAGCTTAGAACTACCTCAACTAGTTTACTTTGTGCTGTAGTTCTATGGTGAAAACTATCAAGTTATTAACATTATTTGCATTCTTCAAAAACAATCACTAAAACAGATTTTTAGTTTGCTGGTCTGTACTCTACTTCATTAACGCAAATTAAAACTCATTTTTACTGAAGGTCTTTTCATATACTATGATAAGCCTATCATATTTTATGTGCACCTTGTAACTTGTTTTGAAAGTTGCTGCATAAATTAAGCTTATATAATCACTTACACTCCGTGCCAACAGATTTAACATTGGGAATCTAACACATAAAGAACAGCTGCACTGTGGCAACTCAGTTCAATACACTTATGCAAAGAAGGCTTTTTATCTGGGTACTTTATGGTGCATTATACAGCGCATTTTAATCTTGTTTTAGAAAGTGCACATAAAGTTTATTATAAATAAAATTACATAATGGTGACTTTTGTTGACTGTATTTACTAAACTTTATAAAAATCAAACTCCATAAATACAGCTTTGGCTGCTCTCTACCTCAACCAATCGGCACATGTATTTATACAAAATTGTTGACATGCTTGTCCATCAAATCAACTGAAAAATAACAACAAAGATGTTCAACCTCACTGCTAACTTCAAGGGCATCTCCACTTAAGTATAATTAAGAAATACAATTTTATCCGCTCTGCATCTAATTAGTAATTAGATGAAGAGAGAGGTCTAATTACATTACTCTTCTGCATGCTAAAAATGGTTAATTATGGTTTGTTTAATTAGCAAAGACACAACTAATCACAAGAATTTTACTGCCTCCACATGCTGTCTGTGTACAAATGGAACAAGCATGGAGATAATACCCTATGCACCATGACTCCCTTAATTACACAGGAAAGCTGAGGTCCAGCTCCAAAATATCTAACCTGTATGGTGTCATATGCAGACCAATACACAAGGATTTAGAGCAGATTTTCAAGTACTCCTCTAACACTCATTCAATGAAAATCTTACAGGCAAGAAACACACAAACATGCTGAAATTAAGACTTTAACTATGGTTTTGTTTTGACCAAAGACGCATATTTTTGTAGTGCGCTTACTTTCAAGGACTCAGATCTCATTACAACCAAAACATCCCTTTAAAAACACAGTCACACCATAAGACAAACAAACGCTAGACCAGGAATTAAATTATTGGTTTTATTTAAACTGTTTTGGTGGCTTTGAGGAGACCGATTTGCTCATCTCTGTAGGGATCTTTTCTATAATGTTGTCAAACCCTTAGAATAACAATCTGAGCCTGCAAATGTGAAAACCAGCCCTTTTAGTGGACATACTTTGACAGGTACATTTGCCCTCAACGATTACATTGAAGCCATTACATCATTTCACAGCAAAACTTTTTGTACTTAATAGTCATTAAGACACTAACATATAATAAAACAAAAAACAAAACAGAAATCAGGTTTAAAAATACCAGCATTACCCTCAAAACATGCAAACGCTGTTGTGTTTATGTGTAAATTATTTCAAAACTGGTGTCAACTTCGATTTAAGAGTGTTTATTCTTCACGTGTTTCCTGTAAAACAGTCAGATACAGAGGGACTTGTTGAGGAAATTGATTGATTGTTTATAGTAGCCAATAGTGCTGTGTGTTACACCCCACTAAAGGGTGACATTGGAGTTGACAACATCATTCACATGTGTTTATATATACATAAAAACTAACTTATTGTTATTATGATTCCTGCTCCTGTTGACTTTTTTTTCCTGTCCTGTCCAAGTCTAGTGATGCATAGTGAAACTGACTTCTATCCCACAGGAATCCTGTGTCCCACAGGATTCATGAATAAATGTCAGCCTCTATACCCCCCTGCCATGCAGCTAAAGCAGTCCACTGATGTAGAAAACTCTTCCCGGACTGAACGAGACCAAGACCAAAGCCGCAGCGACCAACGGAGGACAGTTGGACGACAGGGAATAGACTGCAGTACAGGGGTGGTGGCTAACCGAGTTAACCAAGCTAACAGCAGTTAGCTAAGTTACTTTAGCAACAAGTAAATTTATCTTTCCATCAGGAAACTCCTTAAATGACCTTGGTAGATATTCCCTGTTTGTCTCAGAGGCTCACTGGGCGGCTGCTGAGCCCAGTTCTGTTGCCCGCTAACGGCAGCTGAGCAGCATGAATACATCAGAGGGGAAAACTCTAATTAAAAAAATATTATTTTCCCATAAAATATGATCCAGTTTCACCCAAATGAGTGAATAATGTCATAAGGTTGTACTTTTGTACAGCGAGGTCCCCAGAAACACTTGAGTCCGCTCTGATGAACGAACGTATTCTCCTTGGCTCTGCTGCATCATAAGGGAGAAAGCGTTTCTTTGGATGCATATTTAGTGTATGCCCCCGAGGGCAGGATGAGTCATCAACAGTTTTAATGTTTTTCCAGGAAAAGACAAACTGAAATTCCATTAAAAGTACTCGACAGTATCTACAAAACAAGTCTTTTGTCATTGTTGGGCCAGATATTGCCGTACAGATGAAGTATAGCACAATAAACACGTTATAAAAACACTTAAACATAGATTTTGACTTAACGGGAACTCCAAATTACCTTGAACAGGACACTAGTAGGGCTACAGGCCTATATTTATCACTTCTATTAATTCAAGCAACTTCATCTTTTCTGACAGGAACCAAGAGCACAGAGATGACAGAGTCCAGAGATGAACTAGAAAGCCTTGAAAACCAGCGACAAGAAGAGGAAACACAACACAGTTAACACAGTAAAACATAGTAAACACAAATAAACAAGTACTTTCTTTCACCGTAACCTAAATGCATCTGGGCTACACACACCAGCAACATTAGATGGCAAAGAGGTTTTCACTGTTATTCATAGTTAGGACCTCTTTCCAAAAGCTTGTATCTTACATCCCCTGGTAATCCGCAAAGTATCATCATAACTAAATATTAAAAGCTACAAAAAATGGTACTTGGAGGATAATAAGACAAAAATAACAGAAGGCACTCCGAGGCTCGGTCCACTGAATTAAATATGAAGCTCGTCTGGAGGATGAGCACGTCTGGTGGCTCTTTCAAGCCGAGTTATAAGACTCAACAAATCACATACAAGTCAAATCTGCCCGATTGGCTGGAGATGAAGCCCCGCTGTGACTCGGAGGCTGACAGATGATGGTGTCCCACAGAGGACACACAGAGGAGTATTATCCTATCACGTCGTGGTGGGTTTGAGTCCTATTTGTGATCTGTCTACATATTATTCAGACAAGAAACTACTTTGCTCTTCTTTGTCATTCCAACTGTTTTCCCATATATTTTTACTAATTTACCAAGGGGGATTTATATTGAGACTAGCAGCAGCAGCTGCTCTGCTTGCAGGTTAATGTCCATGTCCATACTGAATATGGTCACATGTTGCTCCAGTCGAGTGATTATATACAAGTTGATTCTGCCACAGTCTGCATTCAACATTATTTCCATTTTCTAGATTAAAACACTGTCAAACGGTGCTGGTTTTACGAGCTGTCATCTGACCGACTTTACTGATAAAAACATCCGAGGTTGCCTGGGCCACTGGAGCATATGTGCTTGCAGTGTACGGTGAGAGGAGCTGCTGTCTGATGGGGGCGCTGCCCTGACTAGTGGTGAGCGGCTGCACAACATCTAAGAGACAACAGTTAACTGGCATTGTGCATGAATGAAAAAATGATTAATAGTTTAAACGACTAGTATTCCTGATGCCAACTAGCGAGGGCAGCAACTTTTAATCGTATAGTCGACTAATGAGACCAATTGAGACCTTTTTTTTTTTTAACTTGACCTCTCTATATATAATGACCTATAGGATAATGATGGCCTCATGAAACCTCACAACCACAAACTAGAGACCTGAGTCATTCAGACGATATGGCTTTAGGTATATTGACAATATGTCTGAGCAACTCCCAGAACAAAGTAAGGATCATAAAGTTTATCTTATCTTCTTATATTAGAAGCACAGGCCATCTAATCTAATTCTTCACAGAGGTAATGGGAAGCTAACGTGCTCGGTGTGTTCACAGCACCTTTCAGTGCACAAGGATATAATATTCAGTCTGGACTCATCATGGCGAAAAATAAAAGAACTCGCAAGGGCAACTGAGAACAGATAAGATAAATGATTTGCTGGCAGTCTGTTTTTAGTTGTAGAAGAGAGAGAAACAGCATCAACAACGGCAAACAGCATCAGCATCAAAGCCGCTGCCTACTCTGAGGGTGAGATTGTGAAGACATGCATGCTGACGGCTGCACAAATTGTGTGTCCAGACAAATTTTGCTTTCAGAAAGTACTTGGACTTATTTACACTAAAAGAAAGGGAGGGCTTCATCACAATATGATATTTCGATTCTTTTAAAAAAAATTTAAATGATTATGGTGTGTTATTTTTTCAGGGACCTGTAGTAAACAAAGATATTTTCTGAAGTCTAGAGAATTATATGTTGGCCAGGACACCCCTGCAGCACCACAATATTTAATTTAAAATGGTATTTTGACACATATTTTGATTAACTGTTCAGCCCTGCAATCTAGTCTGATATATCATTACAGTTTTAGTTATTCTTAGGTGATTATGCAATGGCTTTACTGGTAAGACCCACGTGAGATCCGATTGGAAAGTATGTGGTCCATGAACTAAAATGAGTTTAACAAGCCTGTCCTAAGCCCTTATACACTCTTGTGAAATTTGCATAGGTACCTAACCAAAATTCAATGTTTTTCACAGATTCATGACTATAAATACTTGACACACAGCGAGCTTAATCTCAAATTAATCTTCAGGTTTCCCGCTTTCAGATGATATATACCGCCTCTATGTGGCATTTACTGTTGACGTGCTATCTTCCCCTAAAGATCCCGTGCCCCCTCCTAAACAGACAGCAATGGGTCTATGGTAGGGAGGGGGTGAGTGGAAGAGGATCTAAATAATTCTTACACCTGTTTTTATTTTTTAAACTAATGGACATGAAAACTTGATGCTGAATTTAAAAAAACAAGGGGAAAACAATAATTAAAAACAGACTCACATCAAAGCTTCAATGGCAAAAAGGGGATGATGTGTTTGGGTGCAAGACAGTTACAAAACTGTTCCACGTTGGTGGATGTTTAACATCTCCACGTTTGTATATTTCACCGTGATGGAAAATGTAGCTAGTCCTCATTCAGACAAGATTGTTAACGGCACATTTAAACCAGTTCTCTTAGGAAATGTTTATGGTCACATGTCAAATCAAGAAATGATTGTTGGGTTAGTCAGAAGAAAGTACCAAAGAGTCTAAAGTCTGAGGATTTAAACCAACATTCACAACCTGATCTGAGAACATAACTACTTCATATCAAATAACAGACAAAAATGCTATAAGTTAAGTTGTTGACTCTCTGTCCTGGAAGAACCTGACCACACACGTGAAAACTCATGGGAGAATAAAGACAAACTGACAAACTGAGGATCTGGCTCTGGACGTGTTCAGATGTTTTCAACATGTCCACGGCCGATGTTGAGGTCATGACAACAGCTGTGCAGGTCAGAGAGAGACTGCTGATTACTGTGAATGTTACAATAGAGTTAGACTGACAACAGTGTTCACACACACACA
>JAJHUR010101297.1:2197-15390 GCA_027495735.1 Lutjanus campechanus | reverse complement strand
AGGATGAGATAAAACGCATGAGGATGAAATCATCAACACTTCATTGTGTTCATCCACGCTGAGTGTGTTTGCAGAACTGGGCCTCTGGCCTGCACAGCAGCGCCGTGCGTTGTACCTGGGAGGACCCAACATGTTCAGTCGTGCATATATCCGTCAGAATAAGAAGCTGGATGAAAAACAGGTTCTTAACACTGCAACGCTCTGTGAGCGAACATACAGGTGTTTGTTATTTTAAGACTTACCATCGTCAGACAACTCCCCGAATTCCTGCCTCAAACTCTCACTGTACGTGTGTGTGTGTCCCCTGCCAGACATTTGCACATTAAAGGCAGCACATTTTCTCTCATTGACTCAGTGTCGGCTGCTACTGCTCCCTGCCAGCTCTGGCATGGGCCTCCTGCAGGAGCTGATGTGTGCTGATGCTTTCTGCCACTTTTGGCTGCGGCAGTGAGCACTCGCTCCTCCACACATCCAACGCTACTGAACGCTGCTGAATGAGCGAAAATGACACTTTAAATAATGCACTCAGGTCAACAGGTTTCCCCTGGCTAACAGTGGACCTGTGGTGACAGAGCTGGAGGAAGTCCTTTACTAACATAAAAGCAAAAAAGCTAAAAACACTCAATTACAAACCAAAGTTCTGTATCCTACATTTTATTCATGTGAACCCATTTGAAGAGTAAAAGCTAAATATTATAATGTAGGATTTGGGGGATTTCTTGCATTCCGATCAGCCGGGGGAAGGTAAGAAAGAGGAGAAGGAAGAAAAACAGACAAAAGAAAATGATGGGGATTAAAATAAGGCAAGGCAGGGAAGAAGAGAAAGATCAGGAAGAGGAAAAGGAAGTTGCAGCTAAAGACAGGAAGGAACAACGATATTAGAAAACAGATTACTGACACTGAATTTATTTTAACTTATACTAAAAGTTACTCCTGCTGTCAAAAAAAAAAACCATACATCCCATCCAAATATATTTTAGAAGCAGAAGTGAAATACACCATAATACTTGTAAACTGTACTGAAAGTACCTACATAAAGAGCTGAACACTCAGACTCTATATGAAGTGTCTGTGTAGGAGGTAATGTTCCCTTTACATAGTGAACGTTTGGCGATATTATATTTTCTGCATGATTCTTGTTTTTCATTGCCCTCTCCCTATTTCCTCCCGGGATCACAGTTCTCCCTCTGATTTCTGACAAATTTTCATGCCTTTTTCCCTTTTCATTATAGCACGACTCCAAAAGTTTTGCTGCATCTGCAAATTTTCTTTTAGGGGCAGGGCAAAAACTAATGCATGAAAGAAAAAACTGATGAATATTAGTTCATACTACAGATTAAATCATTCCTGAGAGTAGTAAAGTAAAATGAAAAAATGCTGTTGCAGTGTTATTATTTATATATTTTTGTGGAGGCTGTTATTTATAGGACAGGTGGAGATATGACAGGAGTGTTATTGAGTTCTCAAGGTTGGCACGTGTGGTGTATGCGTATAGGATCAATTTGTTGTGAGCACGCAGGATAGTTGTTTGCAGCCACTACGCTGATCTACTGCACCTTTGTGGAATGCGTCCTTCAAGTAGACTCCAGAAAGTAACTGAATGGACACAGACAGCTGCAGACACAAAGTATAATCCAGGCTTAACTAGGCTGAGGTGGGAGATGAGTGTATAGCTTGTTTAACTTTGGTGCACGAGACTTAAGATTACATCCCGTCACAGTCCTAAATTTTCATGTTTGTTTACTTTAACCACCATCTTCCCCGGCCATAGCAGAAAGCAAGAATTTAAATTTAAAATTTAAAATGTCAACTGTCTTGTCTGGTGTTAACGACAGAAAACAGCCTTTCCTGGACCTCAACACTGACATGACAGGAAGTTTTTTTTATCACGTTGACGTTCATTTCCTGATCAGTTTGGTTTTAATTAGATGCCATAAAAAGGAGGTTTCACTTCATGATTGACAGCTGAACCATGTTTGTGATTGGTCCAGGATATTTTGGCGTCATTTTAGTTCAGTGGGAGGAAGTGGAAATGTGTCACCACAACATAGACAGCTATGCCGAGAGAGATTTTTGTAGCTGAGTCACTGAATGCAGTGATGCAGACTTGTCACCCGTCACCTGCTCATTCATCCATTCCCCAAACATGCTACTGGCAGTTTTCTGCTTCTATGAAAATACACAGCCTGTGATGTGTTTGTCACTAATGTATTTCTGATGATATGGATTTTCAGTGGTAACACTGATATTTCTTTCAGTGATCAGTGGCGCTTCTGTTTGGTGAGAGTCTGCCGTCAGTGCCAGTGACCTCTGCTGGGAGGGAATTAACACAGAATTTGGCTGAAAAATAAGGAACAATCCAACCATTGAAAAATGGATCAGTTTATCATGGTTTTTTTTTTTGCAGATTCATGATGTAAAGAAGCACAGCTGCAGTGGAGTTCATCTAAATGATGGATGCTGGATAAGACCTGATGTGCGGAAAGGAACGTATACTGAAATATTGCTCAAGGAATCCAAAAAAACATACAAGTTAGACACTGTTCTTCTCTGTATGGGAGCAGTGCTGTCAGCCCAACAGAACTGTTTGAAAGTCAGTGTTCTAACAGTGTCCTTTTGCAAACCAAAAACTAACACGCTGCAGCTTTTCCTTTCCATGCATGTCACAGTGGACCTGCCATTGATTTTAAGCTTTTCCACAGAACAGTATGTGTTGATTCATTCATATGTGGTCATTCATTTTTTTTCATCCCTGTGTTATCCCTGCTTCTCATCGGACTGAATAAATTAAATGCCTTTCTTCTGCCTGCGACAAAGATCCTCCTGAGCGGACAGAGTGGAACCAACTCTCACATGTTACAGCGGTGATGGTGACTGAGTGACACAGATCAAATCCAGCTCTAAGCACCTGTAAGAAACCACAACAAAGGATTTTTGTGCCGTAAAAATGCATAGAAAAAGCCACAATATGCCTAAATTATGACTAGAGCCTGACCAGTATGGGATTTTTGAGACTGATACTGATATGGTGACTAAGTTTGTGGACTGTGCACTGATTTTGTACCAGTATGATTCGGCAAACAAATAACTTTATTAAAGGATAAAATATTTTGTTTAACATGTCATATATTTTCACATATACGTACATATGCCAACCAATTATAGACGGGAAGATATACTTGCTGTTTGAACATGCACGTAGACAACCAGCTGTGTAGTGAAGCAAACTGTTCACGACACGGCGGCTTGTCTACGTGTGTTACTGCAAAACACCACTAGAGGGCACAACGGGGAACTCAAACTATAAACTGCCCGTTAAAATGAAGAACGAAGAAAAGGAGTTCCGTTTTTTCTTACCGCTGTGCACGGACATAGTGGTGTCGGTTTCCATTTATTTCGATGCGTTTCGACATCAACCTCCAAAACTGAACTTGTCTGTCGCCATCTGTTGTTGCAGGTATGTTTGTTATTCCGTAGCGGCAAGGACACGTCTCAAAGATGAGGGTAGTTGCAGACTTGTTCAATGAGCCTTTCCTCAAAATTGTTGTTGCTGGTGAGGTATCTCCTGACCCCTGACCCTGTCACCGCATCCTGCGCCTATCGGTCATGTGTGTATTGCATAGCGGATGCGTAGCGTTAATTTCTGAGGATGTGCACAACCAACACTCCAAATGGACGCAGGATATGTGAGGCAGACATCATGCGAAGTTAAAAGCAAGTATATCTCCGCCCTTAGGCGTCTAGCCAGCAATATGGAGAATGCTGTAACCTCAACCTGATAAGTTGATCATTTTATCTCCTGTGGGACTAACAGCTTAAACTGGTTAAGTTTGGGCACACCTGTTTAGGTTTAGGAAAAGATTCAAACTGCAACCAGAAATCACATGTGTAATATATGTAATATAGTTAAAGTCTGGTGATCGTGTTGCTGCCAGCACGCTCCACTGGTAATGTATCTCGTTTTTGGAGTAAGTGACAATCAACCTATTTTGGCCTTTAGGTATGAGACTGCTGTTTTCATCTCTGAACAAATGCTACAAAGTCACCCTAAAACAAACTGCAACATTGAAATGAAATGTATTGAGATCGTAGAACAGTAATAAAAAGAAAAGAGAACATCACTGTCAATCAAAAGATTCATTCAGGAACACTCAAAACACGCAACAGAAGACATGCAA
This sequence comes from Lutjanus campechanus, assembly GCA_027495735.1. NCBI lineage: Eukaryota > Metazoa > Chordata > Actinopteri > Lutjaniformes > Lutjanidae > Lutjanus > Lutjanus campechanus. The sequence continues at coordinate 11,212 of JAJHUR010101297.1, read as the reverse complement.
AACAATGAACAGAAATGAGGCACATTATTGTTAATAGAAACATGGTCACAATAAGACAACACTGAGCTGCATTGTTACACACTAACTGAAATATGCAAAGCAGCAGCACAGACAAAAAGGCATGCACGGTGTATTAAACACATAAATCAGTCTGGCACAGTAGAACACATGCATGCTGCTACATGAGGGCAGATGGTGATAGCAGGATAGTGACAGGTGACAGCACACACACCGAGGACAATAAGGTGCAATTCATTTGTAGTGCTGACAGATCAGGGTGCTAATTAAGCATGTTTGACTGCAGGGATGGAGTTCCTTTCTGCTGACTGGAAGCGCTTTTCCTCAGTGGAATAACGCAGGCCCCCTCCTGCTGCTCCTCTTTCAGCGGCTCTTATGTTGCTTTGCAGATGTTTTCTGAGGAAGGAAATGCACTCAACATGTTTGTTAGGCCTCAAGGACACACTCGACGAGATTGGGCGAGAAGCGTACGCATGCTGTAAGTGTGTTTGTTCAAAAGAAAACTCCGCGGACCTCCTGTGACCACAGTCAATTCACAAATCCTGTCATCCTGCTGATAGGCGGCATGTGGCGATGAAACAATGTTTTGTGTTGTTTGGTGAACACTTGTTGCTGATGACAACAGCAAAAATGATCCAGAGAAAGGGTTTCCAAAAGTGGGGTGTGTAACCCCCTCGGGGTGCACCAGCTGCATCTAGGGCAGTGGTTCCCGAACTTTTATCCCTTGGAGCTCCCCCAGCCCGTGTACGCACACCAAAAGACTAAGTCATTCATTCCAAAGCTGTGAAAAATTGTCATCAGTTATAAGATAATCTTCTTAAGCCCCCCCCCTTTTTGCTCTAATATCAGTTAAGCAAACTCGGTACCTTGGTCAACTTTCTCATTTTCCTGTAAAAGAAACATAGAGGGCTACATCTTAAGTTAGCAAAAGACTCGCTAATTAGCTAGCTAATGATTGATGTAGATTAGCGTTTGGCTAATATTAGGTCACTTTAAATGTGAATATATTGCTGTGTCTCGCTTTGTCAATGTCTGTACTTACACTTCCTGTTATGCGAGCATAAGTGCGTTCATGTGCGGCAAAACGAAGTGCGCTGTGTGTGAGTACCAAAAAGTTGAGCGTGGAACATTGGACACTTCTCGCCCTCAACAGTGTCCTGCCAAACTTGTGAACATGGTGGCCGAGGAAGCAGCCGTGGTGACGACAGTGGCTGCGGTCATAAGCCATGCATGTATTTTTATCAGTAAGTACCACTATACTGTCGGACTGAGGCCACCAATATGTTTATTTGGTTAAGTTTGTTAAGATTTGGTGCCACAAATTAAATATAAATGAACATCGGTCTTCAGCTGGCCCACTGTTGACAGATAATGGTGTATTTTTAAACTACAGAAAAACAAAGGGCAAACAAAAAGTGAATAAAACTAAAAGGATGTTCATATTGAATGACGTGAAATTGAACAGAAATGAATAAACAAGCCGGTGCATGTTTTGGCAGGTGGCAGTAAAGCTCTGCCCAGCTTCGGTTCGCCCACGAAGAAGAAGAAGAGGCTGTGATCGGCATTTCCACTAAAGACACAACAGCCGTTCTCAATCTGAGACAGCACCACCCTGTTGAAATTCACACAGTACGCAAGTGAGTACACAGTGTGCAAAGTGTACTACACAACAGTGTGCTAACAGAGGTATCTGAATTTAGACTTTCACAGGTCCACCAGCAATGTCTTTTGATCATCATCAAAATTTGGTTTTCTTTTCAACGTAGACAAGCCTTGAACGCAGCAGGAAATAGGAAAAGAGGAAGTTGACTGACATACCGAGCTTGCTCAAGTGTCATTGGAGCATAGAGCTAAAAGGGGTGGGACTTAGAAAGGGTCAGTTGTTTCCATTCTTAGAACCCTTACCTTTTTGAAAATGTCTCTTTTCTAGAATAAATTTCATATTTTTCCTCTTAACAACCCAACAGAGCGGCTTATACCCACTCATCCTTACCGAAAGAATAAGAATGATTCATTATCACACATAGCCTACTATTTTTTGGTATGGACAGTTTTTAAAAATCTTTTTGAATATTTTTGTATACAGAACTTTGTGGTTTTAATTATCTTGCAAATCTGATTTTGACAACCTCAGAGCAGACAAAACTTTGGGGACCTCCTGTGACAGGCTGTGCATGAGAGGAAAAATGTAATGGCAGTGTTATGGCGTCTTTTTGGCATTCTTATTATGACTACTGAGATACAGTGGCTACTCACACATCTCTCTCTTCCCTGTGTCTGTGTTCAGTCAGCGGGAGAGCCTATTGTTCAACATCTGTTTCTGAGCATATGAATGTGTCATTGTCTTTGTTGTTTATGCGGCAGATCCTGTGTCATAGAGAGCTGAAGAAGAAGTGAAAGGAGTTTCCAGATATAAAAAGTGAAGCAAATGTGGAAGTGGCTTAAACCTGCATTCTTTCAAATGTCCAGCAGGGGGCAACTCTGCTGGTTGAGGCACAATTGAAGTCTGATTGTATGAAGTCTTATGAGAAAATGAGGCTACTTCTCACTTGATTTATGAGCTCAGTAAACAGTTTCTTAAAGAGTTTATGGTCTCGGTCTCTAGTTTCATGTCTTCTTTAATACAGCATGATGTTCATTTTCTAAATGACGTTTCCACTTTGAGTAAAATGCACAAAAAAGCAGGGTGTGCTTTAGGGTGGGGCTCCTGTGTGACTGACAGGTCATTGTCAGTGATTCCCTCCAGTGCAACACAGGGCTCACAAATTTCTGATCAAACTTGGCAAACAAGATCATATTGATAAAATATGGATCAAGATTCTTTTACTACATTGCTTAGTTTAGCTGTAATATAAGAAAGATTGCAACCAGGCAGTCGGGTCGTGTCTAGGAGGGAACTCAAGATTTGGGAAACTCTTGCAAGATTTCTTGTTTCTTCATAGTGCACGTTGTGCAAATTGATTGTGTTCAATAATGTGACAACACTGTGGTTAAGATATGAGGAGGTTTAAGGGTAAAAAAAAAAAGGAAACATCAGGCCAAACTGTCAAACTAGGCAGGGTTGACCAAATGTGGATCAAGATTCTGTTACTATGCTGCCAATTTCTTGCTTAGATTATTTTCACATTTTAGTGAACTGTTTCGTCATAATGAGAGACGGATCGCAACCAGGCAGTCGCCATCTTTTTTTCTGCTGAACATATGAGCCAAAAGCACTGAATCAGAGAACATCACCTACACCTACTACTACTACTGATGCTCCTGTTGGTACTTTGCACGCTCTGGTTGTAAAAACCCAAAATGGCAAGTAGGGATGCACCTGAATCTGAATATGTCATTCATTCCAATAATGTGCTGGAAATGAATATTTCTCTTATCCAGAGTTGCACATTATTATCTTATTATTTTATATTATTTTATTGTATTATTGTAAGTCAGCTCCAAGATTACCTTGGCAGTTTAGCTGAAAATAAAAATAGAAAGTACAGTATGAGGATGTGGAAACATATTTCATATTAATTACATGCCAAGATTAAATCAACATGATGCTTTGTAGACTCAGAGATTGCATTGCCAGTGAATATTATGTTAGAAAATGAAACTTTTAGCAGATTTAATGTGTCCTCTGGACCTCTGTCCTAACACAGATACCAACACAGATACTTTTGTTTATTGAACAGATACAGATACAAATAATGATTACTCTGTTCACCTCTAGTTGCGACCCCACAATGCCAAACTCGAGTCTTCAAAACAGTTGTCCACAAAGCAGTGACGTCACGGTGGCTCTGTCCACTAATATACCGTCTATGTCGTGTGTAATTTCAAATAAATTGCAGCAATTTAATTCACTTTGTTGCAATGTCTTTAATACATCTGAATGTGGCGTCTTCACCATGGCAACGGCTATGAACAGGCTGTGTTATCTTGTTTATTTGAAGCTGTGAGGGATTTGGGGGTGCATCAACCTGGTCAGGACGTAGAAGGGGGCCTAAAAAGTTTGGGAACTGCCGAGCTAAAGCAGAGGTTCTCAACCTGAGGGTTAGGAGCCCCGAAGGGGTCGCCCGATGGCTGTGGAGAAACATATTGCGGCAAGCAGCACCGAATGATATCCAGGAAGCAGGTCTCAGCGACACCAGCCCCATTCAACACAAGGTTCAAGCATTCAAAATATGCAAAATACAGCTGGTCTCAAGAACTGTAACAGCCACCTCATAGAAACCAGGAAAAAAAAAGATTAGTATTACCATCATAAATCATCATGTTCTGAACAGACAGACATTAACAAAAAGCAACACTGTAACATAAAATGACAAACTTAACAAAGTAGTCAGTGCAGCACTAGGCATGATGGGAAATGTGGCTGTATTCTAGAATGGGGGAGTGTTTTTTCCATCGCATCGCCTGTTCTAGTGATATAATTTGCCTCAAAATAGAGTTTATAGAGCTAGTTTGTGAGAGTCAAAGCAATGTTTTTTGTGTTTCAGTTTCTCAGGAAGACGAGCGTACGGATCAGGGGGGTGCAATCACCAGCCTGGTTACTCCTGGGGGGGTGTTCACGACTCGGATCTAAAGGACAGTTAATGACGGCGGGCGGTGGTAGAAGACTTTGTGTGAATGAGAACATTTGAACAAATGTGGCGCAACACGTGCACGTACTTCGCGTTCCCCTGAGAAAATGAAAAGACCAAAAACATCTCCCTCCTTCTTTTGTTTGGGAGCGTCTTTAAGACGTCTCAGCATCACAAGCAAGTGCATTCAAGTCTGCACTCAACTGTCCTGACACTCCCATCAAATGAGATTCAGGTGTTGGCACTAACCTCCATGGGCTGTGACCTTGAAAAATATCTACAATATCTACATTGTTTAAACAGGCAAGCCCGCAGCACGTTTCACTGCCAGTGCTAATGCTAATGCTAAAAGGCTTTGTAATTTTAACATTTAGATTGTCATTAAAACATTTATAAAGTTTATATAGTCTGTCATCCGCATCATGCTACAACAGTCCTGCCCCTGCGAGCCAGTTTTCATATCTGCAGCTATTTTGTATATGCCTGTATAAACAATAACAGTGCGTCAGCCGTGTGGAGTATTTGCCTGCGGCGCTTCAGCCTCCCTGACAGACAGACAGCACAAACCTCCTTTGTTTCATCTCAAGAACAGAAGTTGTATTGTGGTTAAGCTGTTTCGCTGCGATGGAATGTGCTGTTGAGAGAAGCCAATTGAAAACACACACCCACCTGTTTTCACTGCAGATAGCATCGCTGCTGTCATAATGACGGCTGCTAATTTTTTTGGATGCTTGTTTTATTTGTGGTGTGAAAAAATGTTCAGACTGAACAGACAGAGGGAGTCTGTTTAATATGCAAATCAAAGTTTTTTGAGAAATTCAAAAGGATTGCTTGCTTTATATCTCTGTTCTTGCTTGTTTTGTTTTGTTTTTCTTTTTGACTAACTTTAAAGGGAAAGTTCACCCCCAAATCAAAAATACATATTTTCCCCCCTTTTCCTGCCTATCATGCTATTGTTCCATCGAGATAGTTTTGGTGTCAGTTGCAGGGTTTTGAAAGTATCAGCTGTAGAGAGATGTCTGCCTTCTCTCCAGTATAATGGGACCAAATGGCACTCGGCTTGTGGTGCTCAGAGCACCCAAAAACAAAAGAGTCTCTTTCCAGAAATCATGACCCAGTTACTCAAAATAATCAGTGTGACTTTCTTGTGAGCAGTTTCATGTAGGAACTATTTCCTTTCTAGTAGAAAAGGACGTAAAAGAAGTAGTTCTGGTAGATTCGAAAGTAGTTCCTGCATGAAACTGCTCACAACAAGGTGTGTGGATTGCCTTGAATAACTCGGTCATGATTTCTGGAAAGAGCAGGGCGGGACTTACCATTAGGCAAAGGTCAGCAATTGCCATAGGCCCCAAGCTACCAAAGGAAGGCCCCATAAAACAATAAGCTTTGCGAATCAATTGCGTCTTTCTAAAAATTAACCCACTAAAATGGCATCAAGTGTCACAGGGACCCTTCAATGGACTATTCAATGATCTTACTGTGCATTTGCGGAAATGATTCCCGAAGACAGAAGCCGACTCACGTAAACAAATTAGTCAGGGTGGTGCACAGACAGACTGTAGAAAAATAAAGTGAAGTTACCCCAGCAGTGCTGAAAAAGTGAGGAAGCAGGAGGACAATGCCCAGCCCAGCCACAGCCTGTTACCCAGCTGCTGCCTGGCAAGAGATACAGAAGTATCCACTGCTGTATCCCAAGACTACAGAACAGCGTCATTCGTGAGGCTATGAGACTCCACAATGTTTGCTTTTATGACTTATTCAAGGATTGAAAAATGGGAAGCGCAAGGAACATGGAGGGCCCCATGCCAGTGTTTGCCCCAAAATGACTAAATCTGTTCCTGGGAAAGAGACACTGGTTTTGAATTTTTTGTGTATATTTTTAACTCTTTGAGCACGACAAGCTGAATGACATCTAGTCCCATTATATTGGAGAGAAGACATCTTCACAGCTGATATCTCTAAAACTCTGCAACTCACACCAAAAAGATCCAAACTGATAAATAGCACTATAGGCCAGGGGGAAAATACATATTTCTAATTTTGGGGTGAGAATGCTAATGAAAATCTGTTGGTCTCGTGGTCCATCAATGAATACTTTGTGTACCAAGAATATCTTGGGTGTTGGTTTACTGTGCAATTTGCTTTCAACCATGGCTTCTAAAAATAGCCAGCACATGCAGTGCAGACTTTTAGGCAAAGGTGAGAGGCAGTTGCCGAGGGCGACACAAGCCTGTAGGCGCTTACTAAGAGGAGGAAGAGGAAGGAGTTTGTTGTAATTAATTTCAAACACCAGACTTCTTTTACAAGTGTGTCACAATGACGTCAAACTGCTGTAAATGATAGTTCTTTTACCCAAAAGTGAGTCTTGTGTCAGGCAGATTTACAGACCATAATAATCAAAAAGTTAAGTGTATGACTTGTAGTCATGCGTTAAATAAAGCCACTCCTCACACTGCACTGTCCTGATGCTCCGAGGTGTCTTCAGGCTGACTTTACAAAGCAAAATACACACACACTCTCTCTCTTCTCTCTCTCTGATGTGTTCAGTATTCAGAGAATAATATTTGGGGTAATGAAATGTCGCAAATTTAAATGTACCTCTAAAACATACATCATGAATTTAACAAATTTGCCACTCAAGTTATGGTTTGTATCATCACAATTAATACTGGACATTTTCCCAACACATTCACTGTCAGTGTATTTCAATAACTGCTTGAGGTAAAATTGTTCACATATATTACAATCAACGTCACAGTGGCATGCTTGTGATTTCTTCCTCTGAAGATGAGTAAGTTAAGTGTAGTTATGAGTTATTTATTTATAATTAACCTCATTTTTTTAAGTCTGTTTCTACCTCGTCATAAAAAGGGTGCCTCTGACGTGCCGCCTCTCAGCCTGGTAAATTAGCTTCTTGTCATCCATGTTGACTACAAACTGGAGGGGAAACATCAAGGACGTCAGCATCAATTGTGGCCAGTGAAAACAGGTTTGAGGTAAATCAAGTGTGAAAAACTTTGCAAAAACAGAACCAGGGCGAACGGTTTCTCAAACAAGCGCCTCATGGTTTATGTGTTCACTGACACACACAGAGCAGGTTAGGACATCTTCACTTGGAAAGATGGAAACAATCTGATGTTCACCGATGCACATCGGTTCAGATCGTTGGGCTTTATGCCACCCCAAAGTTGAAGTTGGGGGTCCATCGACCCCCCAATCTTGCAGCAAAGCAAGAAAAGAATGCAGATGATATTTAAGGCCCTTCATACAGTAACTTGTGGCTACACACAACATGATGTCTTCCACCAGCTTTGTGTGGAAACGCTGCGCTGGAGGAATAAAGTACGCAGGACTGAGGTTTGCTGTGACATTTGGAATCTCAGACAAAACTCCAAGCGAAAGCTTCAGAAACACTGGATTCATAACCAATCAATTCATATCCAAAACACCTCTGGATGACATACTGTAGCATATGATGAATTCAGCATCAGCTGTTGGCTGCGGCAAAAAGCGCCCGTAACTGAAGGAAGACAGACAAAATCTCCCGAAGAATCTCTCTGAGGCTTCACACCTAGTGAGTGAGAAATTTGCTTTTTAACTTTGAATGATCATTAACTTTATTAAGGCCTACTACAATGAACACCGCGGCGCACATAGTGGGAGCCGTCTGCTGCGCTCAGCAGCAGCGTCTGAACACGAACAGAATCTGGAATCTGTCTCACCTCAATATCATGACTTTGAAAACTACAGAATTTTTTTTTTTTACTGAATTTTCTTTTTTTTTTATTATTAATTGTAAAATATTACTTCCATGAGCTTGTTTAGTCAGGCAGTAACAGATGGCAGGCAATAAACTTTCATCCTTGCAATTGTGGCGAGGGTCAAGCTGCATGCGCCGTGCACAGTTTATATTATGTTTATTATACTGTTGTTTTTGTTGCCTCAGCTATTATTAACAGCACCAGATAATAGACTTAAGTGGTCAGGTTAGGAGCACACATACATCAAGACAGTGTGCTTCTGTGATATTAATCCCCACTCCTCACCACATCTCACCATCTAACATTACATAAGCCGACTTTTTTTTGGCCCCCTGATGTTCAACCCAAGCGGCACCCATGCTCATTCGCATCACTTCCGTTTAGAAATCAGTGTCAGCCTGAACCAGGTTGGACATAATGTTTGTTAGGTCTCCAGCCACAAAATCTTGAGCTTTCTCTCCACCCGTCCACCACAACCTCTTCTCTACATCCTCATCTGACATAAATAAATAAATAAATAAATAAATAAATAAATAAATAAATACTGCCAGTGAACAGATTCCAGGCAGCAGTTCCTTCCAAAAGCTATTTGGCAATGCAACTGAGTAGTATATAGACGTACTTCCAATTGGATACAAGAAATACTGAAATCTAATGAGCAGATT
>JAJHUR010101295.1:0-15074 GCA_027495735.1 Lutjanus campechanus | reverse complement strand
ATTGAATTTGACAAACCGTTAAACTGAAACTCACCGGAGCGCCGGTAGTTGGCATCCAGGCGGGAGATCCTGGCACCAACCCTGGCTAGCAGTCTTCAAACTGGGTAACAGTCAGGCTGAAGTACCGCTGGAACCGGCCGTCGTCCAGGCGGAGCTTCTGCAGCCTGCAGGAGACGGTGGAACTTGCCGAGCTCACGCCGCGATGAGGCGCCGCAGGTCGCAGCCGAGCTTTTTGGGCATTTTTGTACACGCTTCAAAACTGGAGCGTCTAGCGCGACGCGATTTCATTTGAGGCGCGATTTTCATCGCGTCCATCGCGTTTGGTGGGTACGCCCTGTTAGGCTAGCTCCGTTGCCTGCGCTAAGTGGGCGTGTTCTCGGCCGGCTGACCCAGACTGACCCGTAAAGTAACCGCCTCTCCGCCAAATATGGAAAGTACACTCCCACTAAAATCCAAGACAGTTCAAATGCCCATGATTTGGTCACAAAACCGACTCCCCAAAACCAATGGGTGACGTCACGGGTGCTACGTCCATGTTTTATACAGTCTATGCCTGCACCCTATCTGTCGAGTAACCTGCAAGAACGTTGTGTAATGGGTAAAAAATATAGAGTGGGTAGTGGGCAAGAATGTAATATAAATCATACATTACAATATAATATGTTTTCCCATTGGCAAAATCAGAAATGAAAACAATTGCTCAGCATTTTTTAAATATTTATAGCCACTAATACAGTAATGTCAAGCCTAATCAGTCTAAACACGCTGTTATTGTGAAAGTCTACAACATTAACCTTTGTCTCCACATCCCGCCAAACAATGGGACATCACTGTTTGATTTGACAGCAATGTAGGCTAGCTGATCACTAAAACTCATAACATAACAGCAAAATTGTGTGAGAATAACACTGTCAGACATTTTGCTGCTGGTAAAAAGTTTCATGAAGTACAAGTTTTCGATAGCCACAAGCAAGGCTTATCGTCACTATGGCTGCAGGAGCTCATGGGTGCAGGTTGGGTCGCGAGGCTTTTATTCACGGATCTGGGTGGGTGCAGATTTGACTTCGAGATAATTGCAGGTAATGGGTAGGTTCTCAGCTTTGCAGGTGTGGGCGGGTTCGCAAAGATGGGACGGTGCAGGACTCTGCCACCCAGTCAGATCAGCGGGATGCACAGTCACGGACACCCCAGGAGGAGTGGAGGAGAGCAGGGATAAGAGCCATGCTAACCCAAGTTGGACGTAAGGCTTCTCCTGGATCATGTCCAGTCAGGAAAATGAAAAAGACTAAGTAGGACCCAGGCTGTCCAAGCAACAGGAAAGCAGAGAACATCGTGCCACAACTCACAGAGACCTGCTCCACCACAACATCCTTGATCAAGGTGTTGCACTTGATGAGCTGACCAGTTCTGAGTTTACAGGACGCAACACTTTGCAAGACTTGGCAAGACGAGGGGAGGAAGACTCTGTGCTTACACTGAGGATGCTTTGGGCTCAAACAGTCAAAGTTGATGGACAATGTTTTCCAGATGTGGAACTTTTTATATGAACATGTTGACAATATTATCTTGTAGCTGCTGTTTATGTTCGAAGTGACGCAAATTAGAGAAACGCACTACAGAAATATATATATATATAGTATATAGTTTTATTTTATTTTTTTTATTTTTTTATCTTATTCTAGTCTGAATTTAATTATCTAGGTCTATATATAAATATATTTAGTAGTATATATTGTTTGTGTGTGTAGAATAAAGGAACTGGAACTCTAATTTGTCTGTTCCATAATGATATTAAATGACCTTGATACAAATATGCTATATTGTTTGATGTTTTTTCGTTTACTATATGTAGGTATGTGAGAGGGCAAGGGTGCACGCATGTAAAAGTATGCATGTATGCATGCATTCAAATGCAATTACTGATCTTTCCCCACCTGGGCTGTGTAAAGCAGGCCGGATATTTAAACAGGATTATCTGTTGGAATAAGGTCTGAGATGCAAGATGCTACCGTGCTGAAAAATTCCATTTGTCAGATCACTGGCTTTCATGAATACTTAAGAATGGAGGGGAGAAAAATCAACTGCTGAGTATCCCAGACTAATTACACTTGTAGAACACAGTGAGGCATATGAAAAATAAATATATGCCCTCAATTTAAAGAAAGAGAGCGTCTTAAAGTCAAATATGGCATACATTCGGAGGATTGTAGCTACTCATGCTAACCACAGAGGTGAATGAGGGAGCAGGAGGGATTACCAGGCGATGTCACGTTGCAGATGATTGACCTGAAGATGAACACTGCTCCACTTCCTTCTACCTATTTGCACATAAACTATTAGCAGAAACTCAGCTGAGGAACGAGCCTGAACCCAGTTTGATTTGTGAATAAGTGAAGTGGAAAAACTTAATGGTTATCAATATGCAAACTATTGTGTAAAATCTCTTCTGGCTACCATTGTATCAGTATTGGTCGGTTAATTTGAGGCTGCTGGGGAAAATGCACTATTGTTTATCTGACACATTGGCTCAACTGATCAATATTCACCTGCTCTCTTGTATAATTTCATTTTTTTCCCCCTAGATTGTCCAAGTCCAGCCGTGGAAACACAGCCGCGCACATGAAAGTCACATTAGCCGGTGCTCAATACATCAGTACACATTGATTAGACCTTGCAATGACATTCATACATTTTACACAACATGGCTGAGGACCTTAAACTTCAAGGGGGAAAAAAAGCCCTTTAAGATTATTAAGATCAGATATGACAGTAATGCAAACAACTGCCTTAAAAATCAATGGCATACCTAAGCTCCCGTGAGTAATTATTTCTGTGATTAGTATTGATCAGCAGCGCAGCTATGTCAAGTTTCCATTTTATTGGTAGAACACACCTGACACACTGCTGGAGATGTGTGTGTGTGTGTGTGTGTGTGTGTGTGTGTGTGTGTATGTCTGCAAATGAAGTTCAATCATAACGCTTTTTTCCTATGTGGTGACTTAAATGAGAATATTTAATCCATTCAGGTGATTCACACTCAAGTTTGTTTTCTTCTTTGTGCACTTTTACATCAGTGTTACTCCAATTTTACATTTACATGCGACTAATTTGCTTCACCAAATATGTTTTGCAGGAAATGCATGTTTCTGACAGGTGATTACATCCCCCTTTAGCCCGTTTGTTTATTTGCCACCCCCTCTCCTTCTTAGTAGCAGAAAGAGTGCAGGGGCAGAGGGGTTGTTTAGTTGAATATGTTACTCTCGTCCACCTGACTCATTGATCTTTTATCTGACTGATGTTTCTGCAAGTTAGAATCTATGGCCCCGACCATGGCTCTGAAATATTTGTAACCAAAAGCTGGGCTGCAGCCAACAATTATTCTCATAGTCGAGTCATCAGTGAATAGTTGTTTGGTCTAAAAATGTCAAAAAATTTTGATTGCATAATCAAATGTTGTAATCAAACCCAAAGATGTTCAGTTTAGTGTACTGGAGGAGTAAAGAAACAAAAAATATTCACATTTAAGAATCTGGAATCAGAGAATTTTGACTCTTTTTTTTAAAACTATGCAAATTGATTAATCAATTATAAAAACAGTTGGCAATTAATTTACAGATTCACTGTGCTGTGTACTGATAAATCCATGGTGCTGTCTGTGGTGCTGAAGTAGAACACAGATTTGCAATAGTCCCTTTTTCTCTCAGTCCCACCCTGCTGTTAGTTTTGTCAAGAGCTGATATTGTCACTCACATTATGTAGATCAGGAGCAACATTTTGCAACTTAAAAATGTTTCATAATTAAGTTGATAAAAAGGAAACAGATATTTTAAAGTTCTATCTTTGTGATTTAGGTTTTGTATTATTATTATGTTCCGCTCTTTAGTGCATACTTTCAGGTTTGAATCCCACAGGCGTAGATTTTTTTTTCCTCCTCCGTGGCGCACGCTGACGGGAGAAGAGGCCGAGATCAGTAAGACAAGTGGGTGATCTATAGTTTTTTTTTCCTGAGATAGATTGTCTGGAAGGTTGCAGAGATTAGTCACATCTGGGGCTTTTAAGAATGCTGCAAATTGTGGCCTTTCTTTAACGCAGCCGATAAGGCATTAAATGAAGGGAGCTGCCTTATCAGCCCGCTGCTACCCATAAATCACAATTGCCTGCTCCCCTCCTGTACCCCTGGTGGTTTCTATCTGCATCCTGGGGCTGGCAAGATCCCACCATCACCGCCACTACCACCACCACATCACACAATAATCACACTATTTGCCTCCTAATTCACCCTCTACAGACGGTGCATTAGAAGCATTCTTCCATTATGTTTCCCACTCATCTGTTCTCCCTCCGTCTCTCTTTCTGTCTGTTCTTCTCTGCCTTTCGCTTGTCTGTCTTTCCTTGTGTGTATTCACAAGTCTTCAAACGAGGGAATCATTCTTCCTGCGAGTGCTATCAGACTTTAATCCACAGAAAAACACTGACACTTCAGTACCAATTCAAATGAATAGGATGTGGAAACAGCCTTTAATGGGATATTGTTCTCCCTTTGTCTCATTCAAACCAAAAGGAAAATAGAGTGGATAGCATAAGCTTTAATGAGCTTGTGTAAGTGACTCACATTTAATTATTTCTTTCTTTCTTCCTCAATAATTATATGGCACTGACAGTGATTTTGTTGTGCTTGCCTGACAGTTTAAATTGCCTGAGCTCAGGAGTGACTGAAACAGAACCAGCGACAATCCACCCCTGAAACAATTTAAAACCAAGAAATTATCAGTCTGGTTCCTAATGAGAGACAGAAACCAAATACAGTAACTGATAAACCAACCAATAAGGGGGTGACCCCATTTGGTTCGGTGCATTTTTTTTTTTTAACTTACACTATTTCTGGCACAAGGTTAAAGGAACAGTTCAACCGTTTGGAGAATATGATTACTTGAGTTAGATGAGATGTTGGCGTGGCTTAGCATAACGACTTGAAGCAGGGGAACAGCTAGCCTGGCTCTGTTTAAAGAGTACTTATACAGCTCAGTAATTAACATGATGTATCGAGTTTGTTTAATCCATACACAAACAGAAGTGTAAAAATGAACTTCTTGGTTTTCACAGAGTTACGTGCTAAAATGGTTTCTTTATGGGCAACATTTTATCCATCCATCTGGTTGGCTCTATGGATTTACCAAGAGAGATATATTGTGTAAATTCGTGACCTTTGGAGGTGTTGATTGGTTACATACATTTTGTATGAAGTCAACCTAGCTGTCTTTATGTTAAGCTAATTGCCTCCTGGCTCTACCTTCATGCTTGAAGGTCCAGTGTGTGAGATTTAGGGGCATAATATAGCAGAAAAAGAATATAATATTCATAAGTATTTTTTTCATTAGTGATGTTTTGTATTTTTGTTGCCTTAGAATGAGCTGTTTGTAGGGTGCAGGTCCTCTTCCATGGAGGCCGCCTTGTTGCACCGCCATGTTCCTACTGTGGCCCAGAACAGACAAACCAAACACGCCTCTAAATACAGCCTGTGATATCAGACCACTTCTGAAAAGAATGATTAAGTTACATGTTTTGTTTGACCATCATGAATATTGACAATGAACATGGTTTAACCACTAATATACTAATAATGAGTCATGAGACATGTTAAAGCTAGTCAGTAAAAGAAATAGTCAGTCTTCTCTCTGATGGTCTCTTGCTTATATAGATCATATAGAGGCATCAGTATGAAGCTGAGACTGTTTCATAACCAGTTAAAGACTCCTTATAGTAGCTTCAGTGTAGGAATAATGTAAAATTCAGAATGATTTTCAGATTATTCCGAGATTTTAAGAAACCCTGCTTCATACATGAATATCAGATGGTTTTATTGTTAATTACTGTGATTACAGAGAAACTCTTGGAATGTGTATAAATATTTCATGAACATGTGCACATTTTCTTGCAGATTTGCCTTCATTTCTTTTACTGTTATATTAAGGTGCCAGTGTTTTATAATGTGCAAATTCAAATATAGAAAGGTCATCATGGGCTCACATTAAAGCTTATAAACTTGGGAAGTTTTCTATATACAAGTATGGCATTGATATTTATTTGAAAAACATCATTTTTGATGAGAATTTGTCAAGTGGACAGTATTTTTTTGTCTTTTTGGGGATGTTGTGGGTTATATTTGAAAAGATAATGGCAGCAAGTCCCATAATCTTATTTTACTACACTCCCCTTTGTTTCAGGAGACTCCCTGCCAAATTCCAGCCTTATACTACCATTAATGTGATTGTAGCACCCTTATATTTGCATTTACATCATAGTGTCAGAAACATGTCCCAAAAAAGGGGTTTTGGGGTCCAAGCGGCCCAGAGTTGGGGGTGCTCGGTGTGAATTTGTGATGGCCCAAGGCATTGGTTAACAGGAAATAATAAAAGGTAGCAGAAAACACCCTGAGGGGTGGATCTGGCTCCCGGACTAATTAAACTTTATTGTTCTTTTCAGTTGGGCTGAAACAATTAACAATTATTTCCATTATTAATGAATCTATGATTACCTTTGTGATTAAATGAGTCATAATTTGGTCCGTGAATTGTTTAAATAGTCAGAAAGTCCAAATCTAGTCTAAAATTCAAAGATATTCAGTTCACATTGACAACAGACAAAGAAAAGAAACAAATCTTCACAGCAGTCAAGTAATGATGAATGCTACTCATCCAAAAATGTACAACAGAATTCCCAAAGCAAGCCGTTTCCACAAAGTAATATGACTCCAAAATGTGTCTTCAGCCGTGGTGAAATAATGGACCTGCACAAAAGCTGTAAAAACTCATCCTAATTACTGGGAGACCTTTCCGTGGCCGTGTGTGTGCTTATCACTGTGTACCTGTGTGGCAGGTGATAGAGGTGAGAGCGGAGGCAGCCTACATGGCAGCAGCAGCAGCTGATGGAGCAGCTAAGCCTGAGGAGGAGTTAAAGGCGTGGGCCTGGCCTGTGTTGTGTTGCTGGAGACCTAACTGGAGACAGATTAAGGACTGTGCATTTATCTTTGCTTGTAAATGAGTGACTGGCCAGTGTTGTTACTGCCAGGCCAGGGTATTGGAACAAGAGGCTTAAGATGTTATCAGAGAATGCTGTGCCTGCAGGCACTCTGAAGATTATAAGGCATGGAAAAAGACAGTGGGAAAAGTGTTGACAAACAACCAGGGGTTATTTAACATTAATTATATGCTAAGCTAACTCTCTCCCTGACCCATCAACACAAAGCTTATGAGACCGTTGGGGTTCAGCGTCCCTTTATCAAGGTCAGAAGTCATCAGTTCAGTTTGATTGGCTCTGAGCTTCGTGTGTTAAATAGACAATGAGTATCATGATGGAGTGAAACAACAGAGATACAACACAGTTGGTAGAGCCTTCTACCAGGCTGGTTTTTATACAAACTAGATGATGGATAGCTGATTGGCTGATAGATTTGCCAACACAACATCCAAAACATGCAACTGACAGTTGTGGTCACACATTATTGTATGGGTCTGTTATTTCCTCAGAATTACCTAAGCACGCGAAAAGGCACATACTTTGGTTGCAGTGATTCACAGTTTTTGAAAACCCTTTTTATTGGCTGCTCTGTTTCAGACTAACTGTTTGGCTCATCACTCCTCTTAACTGACCAATAGAGGCTGCAAGGCATCAACAACTGCTAGGCTAAAAACAAGACCTCATTCTGGCCTTTATTGTGACTCAAAAACTGACATCCATAGAAAACTTTTGTTTCATCTTATACTGGAGCATCTGCAGATTAATTCCACACCAGATATTTTCTGATCCACTCAAGTCAGGCAGGACATGAGATGAATAAATATTTGTATTTGAGCTCTTCTTGTTTGCTCGTATTTTCTTGAAAGTTTCCTAGTAGACACTGTTTAGTTAGGCTCTAATTTGGCAGGAAATAGAGACAATTTCTCTCATTTTAGTTAGTTTAGTTTGTTGTGATGTCTTCAAAAGCAGTTGTTGATTTCAAGAGGGATTTCTTAAAAGAACTGCTTAACTATGACCCTCCGAGGTTGTGAAGAATCTGTTAATAATAATAATAATAATAATAATAATAATAATAATAATAATAATAATAATAAATCAATTTTATATAGCACCTTTCAAGAAACCCAAGGTCGCTTCACAATTACAAACAACCACAAAATCACACAGACAACCACAAAATCACATGACATGAACAAACAAAAAACACAACTAGCTGGCGAAAGCCAGCAGGAAAAGGTGCCTCTTTAGCTGAGATTTAAAAGAGTCCAGAGTTGGTGCCTGACGAATCTCCAGCGGAAGCGAGTTCCAGAGGGTGGGAGCTGCCACACTGAAGGCCCTGCTCCCAAAGGTTTGCCTTCTAGTACGGGGAATTGAGAGGAGGCCCAAGTCCACAGATCGCAGGTTCCGGGCGGGGTGGTGAACATGAAGGAGGTCTGTTAAATACTGAGGGGCAAGGGTGCGCAGAGATTTGTAGGTGAGCAGGAGAAGTTTGAAGGTGATCCGGAACTTTGTTCCTGGTGTTTGTCCCTTTCCAGCAGGACACCTGCTTTGTCCTTTTTAGTCGTTCAGTTCATCAGGTACTGTTGACTGCTCTAATTGGCTGTTTGACCTCTGACCTTCTGGATAAGTCCTGCAGAGCATCTGGACAAAAAACCAGCAAGCTTACTTACTGACGTTCAGATTTTTGCTGTTTGCTTTTTTAGAAAGTAAAAAAAAATCTGTAACTATTGTTATGAAGTTGTGATGGCTTATTAGATAGGTCCATCTATTGATCCATTACATGTAAATCCATTTATCTTTTGCAGGGTCTCGGGGGGCCGCAGCCAATCCCAGCTGACATTGGATGAGAGATGGAGTACACCCTGGAAAGGCAGGTGAAACACTCATTAGCCTAAATTATCGAGTGACAGAATACATTTATTATGTAATCAGAATATTTAAAAAAGGTATCTGTAGTCCATTACAGTTACAGAAAAAAACCCTAATCAGATTACTTTCACTGAGTGGAAATTTCACCATTATTTTGTCTTTAAATCAGAAAAACGTCACAGTACAGTGACAGTGTCAATGTCATGTCTCACATCCAGTACTCTCTAAATCATGAAATGTGGAAGTATAGTCATTTTTTTAGTCCATTCTGCAGCGTGTCTATTTGTGAAGCCCAGTGATAGTATGTTATATTGGGAGTTGTTAACACCTCAGCAATTATTGTTATTATTATTATTATTTTAATCAAACTATTTGCCCTACCTTTAAAGACCACCCGATTTTTCATTTTCGTTGTGGCCAAAGTCAAAATTGCAGGTCACATGACACTAAACAACTTCTTGCTACAGTAGCAAGTGAGTCCTTCAATAAAGAGCATAATGGTCAATTTAGGGCAATACAGTGGTCCTCTCTGTTGCAGTTTAGTCTGATTTATGCTGATAGGACAGATTTATCTTCAACAAAATCAGATGATAAAAAAAAGAAAACATCAGAGTCATTACTATAAAAAATGGTGGTACCCAGACCATACTTCATACTTATCATAAATCTCAAATGTGTCATAAGAAGAAGATGTCATGAAAGAAGATGTTAAGACTTGTGTCCTATCTCTCTGTGGTGTCTCTTTTCATACATTTGAAATGCCTCCTAGCAGGCATGGCTGGAGGCAAAGATGACCTGATTAGATTTTGGTGGTCAAAGGTCAAAGATCAAGATAATTTTAACCTCATAAAACACATGTAGTCATATCTTAAAAATTAATTTGCTGATAAAATTTCCGTGTTTTAGAATGTGTAGGTTCTTTGCAGCAACATCCATATTTGAGGCATCGTAGTCCACCATCAGCACACTGGTTTTGCTGGTACTGAGCTTCAGGTGATTGTTGTTGCACCATGTCACAAATCTCTCTATCAGTCCTCTGGAAAATTAGTCTCTAAATAAAGACAGCATGTTTCTCACTGGAAATTATTCACTGGAATCATACATGCCAGTCTAGTGATTACTTCTATTTCACCACAAAAATACACGTAATACCTTTGATTAAATTCATTCAAAGACAAGTGACCAGCACAATTTCCCTGCTGACTGGAGTGAGACCAGAGAGCGTTTTAGAAAGCTGTTGTCATGTCCTGAACATCTTCGCAATAAAGCACCTTTGGTGAGGCATCACAAGTCTTTTTGCCAATCACAATCAAGATAACTTCATCGTCCTCTTTTCCCTTGTAAACATGGATGTGTACAATGGATGCTAGTTTTGAGCAGCGCCATAGAAAAGAGTTAAGTCTTGTTTGCTGCAGACTGCATAATAAGCTGTTTAAGCTAACATTAGCTAACTAGTTGCTAAAGTAACGTCAACCTGCCAAATCAAGTTGAAAGGTGTCTGTAATGTAACATATCAAATCTTTCCTAACCTGTTTATAATCGAAAGCGTACCAGCTTGTTAGGACGTTGGCTAACGTTCAGAATCATTTTGGTGACTTAAGACTAACTCCCACTGTACCCATATTGTACATAATATACATAGTGTAGTAATTGTATGACACTACTTAGTACTTTTTACTTAAGTACTAAGGTAAAAGTAAAAGTAGTAATGTCTGCATGAGACATGAACAGAAGATGCACCAGAACGTTTTGTTTACATGTTAAAATCACAAAATTCACTTCTGGAGGAGAATGACCCCAGACCCCTTTACAAGGGACTGGTTTATGAACATATCACCTTTTCCAGCTCTTCTGACTTTGCAGGTCTGAATATAATATAGCTTCTACTTATTTCACCACCTGCTATCGTTCCATATTGCGTAAATTGTTACGTAAAATTCAAGCACTTGGTTCAAACTGTAAAATCCAGCAAAGAGGCTGCAAAGAGTCTCCATGTTCTCAGTGATGGTCTCAACAGCTTGACATGATTATGCTGTAAATATACACACGAATGTGATAATGATTTATGGATGTAAAAACGCTACATGTAGCACCACAAGTCACAAATTGGAGGACTTCACACTCGACGTGTTCTATTAAATCAGACCTGGGACTCAACTTGAATCTGAACGCCTGTGACTCATGACTCACTTCTGGCACGACAGCAGCTATGACACCTTGACACCTGTTCTGACAATCTGCCTTTGCCTGGCAGATAAATAAAATACTGGGTTTTTTTTTTTTTTTTTGAGTTGCACATCCACGCTGAACCAAAGCCACCAGCAGCCATTGAGAATAGAGTGTGAATGGAGATTACCTCCTGAAATCTCCTGTATCCCTTCTAGACACCACCCAGCTGCACAGACAGTTACAAATTGGTATTTGGAAGACATGCTTGTGCAGATAATTAGCTTTACTTTCAAGGATTACACTGAAAACAACAAAACAAGAAGTGCAATTTGTGAGACCTGAGGGTTGCAGATTGCAGGCAGAAATACTGCAACTTCAAACTTTGTGCCATTTCAGATTACATAAAGAAGGGTTAGACTAAAGGGCTAGTTACAAAAGCTTTGTGATGTAAAGCAGAGCTTCTCATTTTTTTCTCAGCCAGGGACCCCTTACAAAGTAGATGTATGTCCCTTGCGATAATTTGACAGACTTTTTTCACATTCAACTTAGTTATATGAAAAAAAAACAACACAAGAGAAATGTATTTGAAAGATGTTAAACATGTATCAAAAATTAGGGATATAACAATTAATCTATGATCAATTGATCGTTAAGAATTTGATTGACCAAGTAAAATTTAATCAATCTATCAAATAAATATCTGAAACATAATAGATTATTTCTATGCGAGCGATCCACATGTTATCTGATATTTAAGTATATGTTTTCACATCTTTATATGTTTCATAGGATCTGTGATGCTGCTGCTGTGGAAATAAAGCTTTGATTCAGGTCGAAAAAAGCACATTTGTCGTTGTTGGCATAAGCCAAATTTGTATGTTTGTTTTTAATGATAATGAACTGATTCATTGATTATTAATATTACCAATGATCGAGTAAGGAAAGTGCTTACAATTTGCCCTCGTAGAAATATTTACTGCACCATGTCATCGGGGAAAACCCATAACATACGTTATGGGTACACACATCAAGAGATTATTTTAAATAATATACAATAAAAAATATAAAATATAAATAATAGAAAGCAGGCTGAATAAAAACTTGAATATGACAGAGGGAGCTGGTTTCCACCATTAATGGGTGACGTGTGTGTGTGACGGGGCTTAGCTATTTAAAATAAAATATTATTAAATAGATAAATATTTGTTGAACTGTGCAGTCTTTTGTATATAAATAAATGATTTTTTTGTAAAGCTTATCATGATCATTTAAATGAATGAGTGCCACAGACGTCTATTTAAGAGGCACTGGTGTACAGTTTTAATTACATATGCCTATTTTAAAAACAGTCTACATAGTCATTTTATTTATTTATTTATTTTTTTCATGTAGGACTTTTCTTTTCACATGGAGTAGATTAAGCTAATTTGTTGGGGTTGGGGGGTCACATGTATTAATTAGCCTATATTTAAACCTTGTGCGTACTTGAGCAGTTGCTATTTGTTGCATGTGTTTTTCTGTGGTGAAACAGAAATACCTTCCCATGAGGGGGGCAGAATATTGGACACATTTTAATATAATTCAGCACAGAACAGCACCGCCACTTCAACCATAAACATACACCTCTCCCAGTGTCGATCAAAAGTGAGCATTAATTAGAATCAGAATCAGAAATGGTTTTACTGCCAAGTACGTTTTCACTTACAGGGAATTTGCTGCACAGAGTGTGACTGTTATTTAAATAGATGAAGAAGCTGTGCAGTTTTATGTGGGAGTGCAAACGGTTTGACATAGAATATGCAAGTTCTTAGAATAGGAGTACATTGCAATCTGTCTGCACTAGTTATTCATCTTTTAATAATTTTCTTTTAGTAAACATGGCTTTATTTTTCTTATAGAAAAACATCAGAAGCGGTGTGACTGTTTTTTTCAGTCATTCACATGCTGTCCCTCCATGTTGTTTTTAACAAATAGAAAACCTGACTGCCAGCTCACTGACAGGTTACTATCATACCTTCACTGTTATATCCATGCTAACAGTTAGCTCCTACCATTTTGTAGTTTGCGTAGCAGTTTAATAACACTTCACACTGCTGGAATATAAACTGGGGGGACCTTCTTTGCTCTGTGGCAGCAGCACAGTGGAGACCCCCCGAATTACATTCTCTACTTAAATAGCATTTGCATGCAACCAGACTTTGCAGTATAGTTGCATACAAAATAAGGACAAATACACAATGAAAAAATACACACTCAAACACTGAAAGAATAAAAACAAGATGTTTTTGAATGTTTGAGTGCTGTTTATTTTGGTAAAAAAAAAAAAAAAGAGCACAAAGGTCCTAAATAGAGGTCCAAATTTTCTATTTAACACTGTATTTGTATTGTATGTATGTATCGTGTATGATAATGTTTACTTTTAACATGATATATTATTTGAGTCTGATTAGACTCATTCACTTTCACTTTCACTAGCATACGAGTCTGAAATCAGGGTGCCATGTAGTTGCTCTGCAGCCCATTATTCCACAACACCAGTAGTTCAACCAAAAGATCATTTGTTCGACAGCCTGTTATCCGGAAAACAAACGCGCATTGCTCTGAAAATCGGTATCCTCCCTGCAGTTGTTTGTTCAGTGACTGCTGGCCCAGTCCATGGTGCTGATTCAGCAGGGATTTTGTCCTCACCAGTGACATTTCAAGTGATTTTAGAGTTGCAGATAAAATTCCAATGTCTGAATAAAATTTTGAGTTTCATCTAATTTGGTGTGCACCCACTTCACCTGAGGGTTAACCCTTTTCTAACTAGAATCGGGTACCGAAATCCAGTGCCAACATGGCACCTGTTCCCACACAGCCAATTCATCACAACACAGATTGCAGTGCCTCATTTCAGGACTATATGCCTGAGCTGCCTATTAAAACAGTTGCCAACTGGCCAACATTACAGCAACACTCTCTCTACATGGCTCCAGCAGCAGGTAGCCCTCCACTAGGTAGTAGCCACAGTAAGCACAGTTAAAATGCCGGTCTAAAGTACATCTGTATTTCACTCAAAATGATTCCAACACAGGTTGGGATGTCAAGCAAACTTTTTTTCCCCACCAGGATGGCAATGGTCATGTCCTGCGGGTCATTACTTTGGTTATGGCCCTGGAGATGGGGAGCATAGATGTGAAACACTAGATGAGACATGTCATAATAACTTGCAATTCATATCTATCATAGTGAGACCACTGATGATGTCAGCAGCCTTTCCTTAGGTAAGTTAATATGATAATATTCTTCAAAAGAGTTGTTTACATTTAAAGCTGGGATTGTTATTTATTCCACTGTTATTAGTACTGTAAGAGTGTATTTTTTTAATGTAAATTGGTTATGTATTTATTTATTCATATCTATTTAAGTATACTTTAAACTGTTGACAGTTAAAAAAAATGTTCAATTTCAAATTCAAATTTGCCTTAGCATTAAAAAATTCTGTACTTTCACGTCATCGACTGTCACTTTAAAAAAAAAAAAAGATCAGTTCAGGCACCGTTTAGGCACCAGTACCATTTTAAAAGTATCATTTTAGCACTGGTATCAGAAAAAAACCCAAATGATACCCAACCATAATCCAATTGCAGAGAGTTTGTGTATTTTGGGACAGTCAACAAAATGACAGAGTCACTGCTTCATAACTTTCTTCAGAAGAGAACTCAGGCACATGTGACAAGCACTGACACAAGAGCTCACACGTTGTCATTTTTACACTTTACTGTTGCAAATGGGGATGATAATGTTGCCCTGTAGTTATAATGTTTATTTATTAGCCTGCTGTAGAATAACAGTAGTCATCAGTATTTCAGATTAAAGGATTTTTTCTTACCACCTAACTGATGAAAACAACAGAAAGGTTTATTCAGATTTTGATGACTGGTTACCTTCACTATACTCATTAATTTACCACTAATTGTTTTGTGAATGGGAAAGATTACTTCCACTGTCTGAAAATGGGGTCTGGTCAACTTTAACTT
>JAJHUR010101294.1:0-11861 GCA_027495735.1 Lutjanus campechanus | reverse complement strand
AGTTTCCTGACACACAGATAGCAAACTGCTTCCAATTATGTTAGCTGTTGTTAGCTAGCGCAGTAAGCTGTGCAGCTAGTGGTTGTATTATCTTTAAAGCTGTAAGCTTAATTAACTTTTGTCTAAAACCTCTTCGCTAGCAGTGTGAACGCCAACACTATAGGATTGCCAGTTGCTTATAGGACCACTACAGCTAGTTAACTTGGCAAACTGAGGTTACGGTTGCTAGTGGTAGTTAGCAGCAGTTAGCAGTTACTTTAGCAACAAGTAAAGCACTAAAGCTGTCTACCTGGACCTCCGTAAATTACAGAGAATTGACAAGCCGGAAGACTTTGACACTTGACTTTCATCACGTGACTTTTATCTTGCAGGTTGCTAGTGACTTGTGTAATGTAACGTAACTGTTGTAATCCCAAACATGGTGTCATCCTTGACCCATCCAAGTAGTTTTTATGCCTAAACCTAACCAAACCGCTGTTTCATAATGTGAACCACATGTTAAAAGAGGCTCTCTGGCAGCGTCACATGCAGCTAAGTACCAGTAAAATGGTACCATGTGCTTTAGTATCACACATTGAGGGGCAGTGACAAATGGCAGTATGAAATGAATTGGGATGAGAACAGGTTGCAAGCACATACTTGATTATACTAGCTATATAAATTATTCATATATATGTAGGGTGATTTTTCCCACATCCAAGGGGTGAAAATGCTTTAAAATACATACATATAGCAGCTTTAATCTCAACATTTTGACTTTATTCTCAAAAATAACAAAATATTTAAAAATCTTACTTTTCTGCCTGAACTTTACTTTTATGTAGCATGGAAACAGTATTGAATGGCTGGTCAGTACAACCACTGCAACTTAACCAATTAATGATGATTATGTTTTGATAATGTTGCATTGGGAGAGGGGGTTGACGACTTGGCCATGCAGAATGAGCAAATAATTATTTTCCCTGATTTGTGTTAAACTATAAGTGGTGAACATGCAACAAACTGTGTACTGTGAACATGTTTTTCACCTCTAACTGCACAGTTGTATGAAACACAACCTGTTAGGAAATATAATCATTTCATGTTTCATGTTTTAATCCAACATGATTAAAATTGATGATCTCTGCCCAGGTTTATTACTGCATCTCAACAGCACTGTCCTGATATAAAATTCTGTGATATTGATTGAAGCGTAAGGAGTGATTCTTCCATTGGAAACACATTTTTATACCTGCACTGACTTGTAAATATTCAATAAATTCATTCACTCATTAAACACTTTACTTCTATGGTTCCCTGTGACATTTAAAACCCACATCAACTGTACAATCAACCACATTTCAGACATTCCTTCTAACAGGTTTGATAAATGGAAGCAGCCACCGCGTGAAAAGTTGACCCTTTCACTTCTCAAACAGTAACAGCGCTGGGTAATTGGATGGACCACTGTCAGCGAGAAGGATTCTTTGAGATATATGACTATAATGGAGCACGTAGCCTGCAGCTGAACCTGCCCAGCTGTCCCGTGTAAATGCTGCATTCAGTCCTCCAGTTATTAAGCGACGTGTTGGCTTCATCTAAGCGTGTGGCTCCAGGTAGCTTCTCAGCTCATTATTTTAATGGCCAAAGTAAACACACAAATGTGGAAAGTCAAACCTTTGGTAAATGACAGAAAACACTGTGATTTATTTCAATGTACACCATCTAGCAAAGACAAAATAACCGCACGCTAAGTATTAACTATATTCATGTCAAAGTTCCTCTCCTGTCCAGAATATATAATGCAAACTGTGCAGCAGAAATTGTGTTTAACCTTATAAATACATCTATTAAACATCGTGTCTTAAAGTGCTCATCACGCCAACAATTGGTGCAGCAAAATAAACTTGCGCATCCTTGAGAAATAAGTGGACACGGTGACTGACTGGAATATAAGGTAAAGGAACCGTTTGACATTTTGGTGGGAGGGAGATTAGAAAAACAATATTATTTTCATGTATTTGCATTAATTATGGAACCAATTTGCGTTGCATAAAGAGAGAAAGCAGGGGCAACAAGTAGCTTATTTCTTTGCAGGGTGCTGAGACTTTCCGGAGTCTTGTCACCATGAGTTTAGCAGCAACCAGGTGAAGCATCATCATGGAGTCTCTGTTGCGTGGTTGGCTAGAAATAGTTGCACTACACACTTCCCCATAAAACAACAACTTGTCTTTTTGGTTTGTGTACAAATTAAACTAATAATCATAGTTTCCCACAAGTTCCACTAACCATGGCAGTCCCCTGTGTAAACGTCATATGCAACTGATTATTTAGTTGTTGTTTTTTTTGTCACATGTAATGAAAAAAACACAAGGTTTGTCACTGTTATTGAAATGTATCAATGCTCTTCGTGGAATATTCTGCAGGTGCACTTCTTCATTTACAAATAAAGCATATATTGGTTGAATTTTTAAAATCCTGAAGCTTTTTGGCAAGGTTACTTAGAACGCTCAGAACGTAATTTATTCTCCAAGTAGCCTTCGATTTTTAATTTGAATTTAATGTAAAGAAACAAAACAAACAAACAAAAACTAAAACTAACTACAACAACTTTTTTATGTAATATTCAGCAATATTATTGCAAAAGATGAATAAAACTCAGACAACTTGCAAACATGCATCACAATTTTTTTCTTTTTGAAAAGCTAGCATGAAATCAGGCATTTTAGGCAGCAACAATCCCAAATATGCCAGTGAAGTCCTGGCAGGACTGGTTAACATATGTAACGTGACTTACATGTGTTCAACTCACAACCAGTAGTAAAGATGTGTGTCTGCTGTTCGCCTCAGCAGGCAACTCTCCCACATCTGTGTATGTATGACCGTGCCTTAAAAAGAAGTCAACCATCGACTTTGGTTTCAGAGTCAACATGACATGAATGACATGACATGAATCCCAGTCTCCTGGGTGAAAGTCCTGTGTTTGTTTAACCCACCTGTCCACCCAGCCTCCTTCGTACATGCACTTTCTTGCTCTTTATGTGAGGTTACCTGACTTCAACTGCACATCAAGACATCAAACGCTAGAATGGCATCTCCAGAAATTACACTAGAGGGGGTACCTACGGTGCATAGTTTGAAACATAGAGGCTCTGACCAAGCTGCCATACTTGACATATTGGGAGTGAGAACAGGCTGACAAAAATTACTTGGCCTGTTGTAAATCCACTAACATGCAGTTCCTTTGAAATTTGTGCTCCAAAATTTAGATGTCATGATTGCTGGTTTGGGCCTAGCCTGTGAGGGAAAATGCTCATCACTTGCTTGGATGATCATCCTTTTTGATGCTTGACTTGATATCTGATATCTGTTTCACATACTCAAAGGTCGCACCACTCACCCTCAATGACCAAACCAGGATTCATAAATCCCAAATTGAATGTTGCCACAGGTTACCATATGGCTATGCCAACAGCATTGACTTGTACATCTACTGTATCAGTTCCAGATGAAACATACTAGATGTGATTCTTAAAAGCAACAATAGAAATTAACTTACACTAATCAAATAAATAGGGACCACTTTTGAAAACATATAACAGAGATTATGCACAGATGATTTTGAGCCTGAATAATGAGTGCTAGTTTAATGATGAACACTCACGCCCTCTAATCTCATTTAATAAGAGAGAGACACCATGTCAGCATCTTTTTACAAGCCACCACTTACTTAATTGCAGTATAAACCTCAGACAACTTGCAAAATGCAACAACATCGACTTTTCCACTCTGGCATGGACTGCAGAGAACTTGTTGCTTGATGTAGCTTGCCTAATTTCCTCAGGCAATACCGCCTGCTGTCTGGATTCCTTGCAGCGAAAGCCTGATTAGCTTTGGTTGTGTGCATACAGCCCTGGACGCCCAGGAGGACACAGCCTGAGGATATGTGGGGAAAGAAAACCAGTTTCTTGGAGGAACTGCTGCTGGCAACAAGAAGATTCCTTCAAAAACATCAGCATGATGGATATTGATAATACATCAGAGATGTGCTTCCTCCTCTTAAAATAAATACATCTCTGCATAAATTCAGCTGCAGTGGGCTAGTGTGCACATTTACCTCACCCCAACCCAAAAACTACATTCATAGTTCATTGTGGAACCCACACGATGAATGCAAAACTAGAATCAAGTGTCAGGCATCTGTCTGATGTGATTTTAATAATCCTGCAGCTTCTTCAATAACAAACGGAGAGGTGGTGCCAATCATCGTTCCACTAAATTTAATCAAAAAAATCATAAATTCATCTCACAGTCCCCCTGGGAATTCTTCACATTTACATCGTAAGTTCTGATCATTTCTGATATAGGTTGATTTTCATTTAAAGGGACAGTCCCTGTAGTGCTAGTTATCTACCATGCCCATGTCTGCCTCCACTCCAATATAATGGGAAGAACTACTTTATTTCTATTAGGAAGAAAGTAGTTCCAGTCAGTTCCAATCCAGAAGTATTTCCAATAGAATCTTCTGCAGAAAGAAATTAATTCCTAAATGATTTTACCATTTTACTGGAGAGAAAGCAGGCAACTTGATCAACAAAAAAAAAAAATCTGCAACTTGCCAAAAATAATCTACATGGATGAAAAGCACTACAGGTAAGAGGGAAAATGGGGTGGGAATTTTGGTATCCAAACCTAGTGACTCTGTCTGTGACATAATTGGATTATGATGTGTTGTCTTTAGATATCAGAGAGTATCAGGCTTAAATCTCTTGGAAGTCTTTTGCTTCTAGTGCATGTTAGGCATTACTTGCACAAGCAAAACTTAGATTGGGGAGGTAATTTCTGTTGACTTAACTTTTAAACAGCCATTAAGATAACATTTAATGAAAGAACAAATCTGTACACCTGAAACTAGCTATAATCACTCAAAGAAACAAGCCAGTAATGTCAGTTTACCCTGGAGGGGCAATATTTTTGTACAAAACAGTATGCCCTCAGATGACTGAGCCTTTCAGCACCTGCTCTTTTCAGCTATGGCAACAAATGAAGCAGAAGCACAATAAAAGATGAGAAAAGAACACTGGTAATGAGCTAAAGATAAGAGTAGAGCAAGCCTAAAACAGTATGTTTGAAAAGAGCTTAATAGCTTTAAGCTGACTTTAGTTTCAGAGGGAGACTGTTTCAAAGTTCAGTCTATAAGCAGGAGTGTGAGATTGTGGTACAGTGAGAGGTAGAGCGCTTGGACTTGTTTGCTCTACCGGGGATCCACAGTATTTTGGCAGCATATATACATATAGCCAGGGGACAAGTCAATGAGAAATTTTATGGGCTTCAAAGATCTTGAATCACAGTTGGTTGATTCATACATTCACAAGTTTGGCTTTTTTTTTATTGAACACAAAATAAACAGCATAAAAAGTTGATCTCGCTTTACAAACTGTAACAGGCAGTGGTAGGACTCAATCGCAGCACACAGCAGACCACCAGTTGGTAATGAATTTTAATGCCAGACTCAATAAATACACGGCTGATTAGGTAAGGCAGCACACAACACTCACAATGAATCTCTTCAAAGTCTCTGATAATCCGGTTTGTTTGGCCGAATTGTCTTCGATACAGTAAATCGGGAAATATTACTAGCCATTTTGTCCATAGCTGACATTTATAGACTTCAGTTATGTGAGTTTGTTTATAAAGCTGTTCATATGAGTGCTAGCTTGACTATTTTTTTCTAGAATTGTTTGCATTTTAATTCAGATTGTCATTCCTATAAACCCAGAAAGTCTTCACGTTCCCCGTGTTAAAACATGCCTCAGCCAATGTTCTGTGAAATATAAAGGATCCATGTTGTGGAATGATGTAAATCATCTCACAAGTCAGTCCCTGTCTGTGCATTTGTTGTAATTTTTCTGCCAACAGAGCCATGTAAATCTTGGACACTTCTTTAAAAAGGAAGAAATGTCCAGTATTCAGAATATGGTGATAGAAAAATGATTTAGCCAAACAAGAAACTCAAAACTCAACTACCACAATATACAGTGTTTGACAGGAAAAACTGCTGTTCATTGTCAAAATGTGTTTTTAGCAGTAGCAATCAGTGAATAAACATACATTAATATTAATTCTGACTTTTTTTTCACTTGCTCTTCTAAAAAAGAAAAAAAAAAAGAGAGGTTTCTTAGGTTCCTCGCTGTGTTTGTAGCTGTTTAAATCCCTGGACGAGCTGAAGCCCTGAAAACATGAAAAATGAATGTCAGGGGCAGCAGGGTTGCAGATAAAGTCAATTAAAAGATGTGAGTGGGCATAGACACACAGAATTTACAAAATATATATATATATAATTGAGACCATGACCAGTTAGATACTGCAAAAAAAGCAAATAGATCTTCTTTTTGAGTCACAGCAAAGCAGAGGCAGAGAAAATGTGCATGAAGACGTCTCCGGTCCGTAGAAATGTTTCACCTTGAGTAAGATAGCTGAACTTTATGGCTCCAATTCATTAAGCGGAAAATGAGAGACTGGAGGAATATGAAAGACTGAACTGGAGTTCCTGGTGAATCACTCAGAGCTGACCTACAAACACGAGCACACTACACATTAATAGGCCTACAGTAGCTGTCTGCTCGTCTGCTAGCTATTGTGGATGGCATAAAGTGCTAGCTAGCTGCAACTCACGTCTATAATTAATTTACTCTTTTTTTTTGTCTCCGCCAACACAAGTAGTTCCACAACTGGTCTAGATTGTTGCCAAGCAACACGGATGGATCGATGAAACTGCCTCAAGATGTATTCAGCTTGACTCAATGTCCGTGTTTCATTTTTGATACTCGTCCTGTTTCAGACCAAACAATAGCTTCCAGGAAGAAAGCACACAAACCATCCATCTGTCTGTTGATCATGAAAATTGTTCGGGGATCTTATCATTTTACCTGTATATGCAATGTACAGACTATGCAAATGATGCATGCAAGCGCAGATATTTTACATGATGGTCAAAAGTTGCCAAAACTGTTGTTCTTGTATCCAACTGCATGTAGTTTTTCAGATTACAAAGTGCATGACAGCAATCCCACAGTAATAAGCCCTGAATCGTCCTGTCTGGTCTCTACCTGTTAGTCACTGTATATATTAACATAATGGTAATCAGAACACCTTTAAGTAAAGTGATACATGTTAGAAAATAGTCGCTTAAATCATGTGGAAAGGCTGGCAACCACTGAATAGTGGAGTTAGACAGTTAAACTGTGTTCAGGTTTTTTGTGGTGATGTAATATGGCTCGGTGATGTGCAGGAGCCATGGTCCCCCAACACTATAAGCCCTGTGAACCAGTCCACCCCACCCTCCCTCCCTAACGATCAGTTGTGCTAGTACCTGAAGCATCTCTCACAGTCCAAATCAGCCCAGCAGTTCACATCAGCTCACTTTAGTTCCAACAACCCAACACAGAAGAATAAAAAAACACCATCCTGGCACTGTCCACTGGCTCTAAAGGCTCAAACATGAACTTGTTTTCAGGTCGTATTGGTGTTTGACAGTGGAGCAGACATGCTCCCAGCATTCCCCAGCTGTACTCTGTATCAGCACTCCTGGAATGTCTCTTGTCCAATTGAATGACTTGGTCAGAACTAACTGTTGTATGATATAGTACAACAGGTAGCATGGTCAAAACATATGAAACATGGATTTCCCCCGCTGTTTTTATCTAATAGATATCACTATTGGATATTTTAATGATATATTGACGGCTGAACTGGAAATGTCCTCAATTTTCACTTCAGAAATCTGGTCACCTTAGTTCTGAGTGAATAAACAGACAACTTCAGTGGGTAAATTTGCACACATTTGAAATTCATACTGTTGTTTCCTTTATCGTATCTTTTCCTTCTTCCCTCTCCTTCTTATCTTTTTAAATTGTTTTTTTTTCTTTTTACCCTCTGTGCCATTTGGCCTGATTCTTTTTCCCTTTCATCCCTCTGTTTAGCTCTGTGTCTTTCCACCGTTCCTTTTTACCCCCTCTCTCTGCCACTAACCCAATCCCTTTCGTCCTCCTCTCCTCTGCATTCTATCCATTAACCTCTGACCAGCCCCATTTACCAACACCAGCTGGATCCTCTCTGATCTCTACAGCACTGAGCTGCACCGGTGTGTGTCTGTGTGTGTGTGTGTGTGTGTGTGTGTGTGTGTGTGTGTGTGTGTGTAAGCATGTGTGTGTTTCTAACCCCTACCTGTTGGGCAGTGATGCGAGTGCAGCCAGGAACAACAAGGAGACACAGCAGAGCTTTTCTCCATTACACTCTGTCACCACAAGTCTTCTCAGACAGAGAAAGAGAGCAGGGAGCAGACAACCCTTTGTTCAGGTTTTAGAAGGTATGCCATTGCCCTCTAGAGAGTGAATGCAAGATAGAACTAAATAAGCATGTAAATGAGTACTGTATTTAGTAAATTATACCTTGTGGACTTAATATTTCAAGAGAAACAGCAGCAGTTAAAACGTTCTACAGAATGCAAGATATTAAATCATCAGCATATTCACTGAGAGGCATCAGGGCTATTAACATAAACAGACCAACTGCAACGTCTGCGTTGCCTTTATACTCACTGCCTGGACAGACTTGACAGTAAATCTTTTGGGCTCTTTGCTGTACAAATTAGGGGGTGAAACTCTCACTAAATCATGTTGCATTTCTTATGTTCTAACTGTTTATATCTTTTCAAATATTTGTTGGCGCACACTGAATGAACACTGTCTGGGTGTTTCTTCAACTACGGGCAGTTTTGACTCTTTAAAATTAGTACATTTGTGTTTGGTTGTCACTGTGTTATTAGCATTGTATGTTATATCACTGGGAAGCCTGTTCCCTTAACAACGATGTCCTGTTTGTAAGGGTCCTGCATTTGTGGGATGAGCAGCACAGCTGATTATGTGGGTGGGGCCCAAGTGAAATGTGCCAGTATGTCTTGTTTGTTTCTTGTTACTGAGAGAGTTCAATCAGCCAATCCCCCAAACTACACAAAACAATAGTCAATGCCAACAGGAGAATACTCTGTTTGACATTTGCAGGGAAATTTGGCACATTTCACTTGGGACCTAGCCACATAATAAGCTGTGCTGCTCATCCCACAAATGCAGGATCCTTACAAACTGACATCACTGTAAAGGGAAATGAACAGGCTTCCCAATGATATAAGATACAGTGCTAATAATTAGTGGTGGGCGGATCGATCTAAAATATCAATAGTATCGATACCAACGTTGGGTATTGATCAATACTTGCGTGATGAGATTGATACTGAAGTTTCAGTTTCTCTTCTCTACGTTCAGTACACAGGTCCCGTTAAATCATAGTGGTTGTGCAAACACCGCTCATCGCTCCCCCTCCTCCCCTGCTATGCTGTGAGTTGCCGGTGTAGCAGCGCACTGCTGGCCGCATGATGGCAGAGAGGAAGAGGAGCGCCGTTTGGAGTTATTTTACAGCTGCAGACATAAATACTGCAAGCTGCGATGTTTGCAGGAAACAAATATGCTACTGTGGCAACACCACAAATTTATATAAACACATAAAAACACACCCAAAATAAAATTCCAAGCTGCAAACTAAACGGAGGGAGGAGGAGGAGGGGGATCTCCAAACCAGAACCAGACCCCCAGCACCGAGACAGAGGTCACTG
The DNA here is from genome assembly GCA_027495735.1 of Lutjanus campechanus. Taxonomy (NCBI): domain Eukaryota; kingdom Metazoa; phylum Chordata; class Actinopteri; order Lutjaniformes; family Lutjanidae; genus Lutjanus; species Lutjanus campechanus. The sequence goes on along the minus strand of JAJHUR010101294.1, from coordinate 2,212 downwards.
GCACAGGCCTTTCAGCACGGTCAAGAATATCCAGGTAGCCGATTTATAGAAGTGAAAGTAAGATTTAGTCATCTCCAGCATTAGTTAATATTATTTTTCAAAGTGTAATTGGTCATCATAGTTGTAATTTTAGCAGACTGATTAAATATAGACTATTCAGACAGTCGAAATAAATCAAATGAATCATTTTACTGACTGAATTGAGTTTGTTGATAAAATTGCAAATATTAAGTTAGTTATTAAAAAGTTGTTTTTTTTTTATTTGCCTAAAATCTTTGTCCTGTGCTTTATTATGATCATAATCATGATCAACTGTTTAAAAGAAAAATCACAAAATCATTCAATGCTCAATTTTCTTTCATATTTGCATATTGATGATGCATTCACTTCATAAATTATGACACATTGTGGCTCCCCTACACGAAAGTAGATGAGCTGCTTTTCTAAATAAAAAGTATCGATATCTGTAAATGTAAATTTCCACATTTATATAACTTGGTACCCAAAATTAGACGTAGTCATTAAGATTTTAATCTGGAACATGTTTATTTTTTCATGGTAGATACCATTTCTTTGATTGGAATTCTCGATGGCAACAGGAGGTCTTTGAGATTTTTGCTAATTTTGCAGATAAATGGCTGCTAGCAAGGTCTGCTATGTTAGCTTTGACTGCTAATATCCATGAATTCAACAGTATTAAGAAGTTATTTTTAAAATGTAGTTAAAATATGCGATTAATAAGCTGTTTGATGAGAACACATGATAAATATTTCAGAAGAAACGATGGCCTTTACCTCATTTTTCTTGGTCGTAAGGGTCACCTGGTGTGGGTGGCCTAGCATGTCAGCCATGAGCTCACTTGCTAGCTTACGTTTCCACAGCAAGTAGATTTGTTGGGATTTCAAAAGGCGCATTTTGATTAAAAAATCATATAAATTATGAATGAACAAAAACACAGTTTTTAACATGGTGTATAGTAATATTTAAATAAAGCAATTTCATTTGAAATAATGTCAGAATGTAATTTTATTAACTCATTTGCATCACAAAAAAATCTCTCTGCACACCTGAATGTGTGACAGGTGCGTCGGAGGAAAAATCAACTTGAAAAGCAATTTTTTGTGTAAAAATGTGCAGGCTGCAAGTATGCCTGATGAAGGTCATTTAGACCGAAATGTTGTTTATTTAATAAATAAGTAGAAAGCGAGACAGTGTGTGGCAGTCTCCCTAATTAACTCATTTGCAGAAATCGTGACTGACAGTTTATCAGTCTAATTCCACAATTCAGTACCACATAGTTCTCGGTCTTTTCATGTTTTCAGCAGCTATTTTCTAACACGTAAAATGTGTTTAGAAGAAATCAAGTCTGGACTTCCAGAAAACAGAAATATCATATACATAGCTTCAGGGTGCATTTTCTTGGCTTGACTAAATGATGCTCTGTACAAAAAGAGACTAAAAACAACATCATGTACCACACTGATGAAGGCACTGGTTGCTGTTGTGCTCAAAAATGATAAATTGTTGATTTTCCCTGTTCAACATGAATTCAACATGAATCAAATGTGTTTTTCCTCAGGTAAAAGGCCTGGAAGTCTTTACACAGTGCCTCTCAGCACTGTGTAATCATATTCATCACCAGAGGCAGGCTGAAATCACAGACAGCTGATGTGTCATTGTACAAATGCAACAATTTTGGAACTGTATCTTTTGCAGAAACATCAAAATGATCACCAAGATGATTCTCCAGAAACCGCCAGTGCCAAAACAAATTTGTTTTGAAGAGCAAATCTCACCCAAGTCATCCAACAGCACCAGATTAAAGGATAATCCAGTTTTGTTACAACTGGATTTCATAGTTTTGGCCGTCATTTACTGGTCATGATCGCTACAAAGAATGTCCAGCAGGATAAGCAGTCAAACAGTCAAACAGGCTGTATACCAGTCAACAGTTTAGCCAGATCATACAAACTTTATTTGTAGGTTAAACTGAAAGTCAATGCACCCAAGATGTTGGAAATAATCACTTCAGCCATTAACTTGGTCAGTGCAGTGTTCTATAAACATGTTGTGACTCAGCTGCAGTTTGGTGGTTTGGTTAGGCAACAACCAATCTTTAGTAAAAGATCAGGCATAAAATAAGTTTGCTATGTTATGAAAGTCTACTCTACTATATAACTTTAAACTCTGACCTTTGGTTTTACATTCTTTA
>JAJHUR010101292.1:2430-13530 GCA_027495735.1 Lutjanus campechanus | reverse complement strand
GCATCAGTACGCATTTATGTGGTGGCTGCGGAGTCGACATGTCTCTGTGCGTCGCCGATTTTGGCAATCGGTTTATTGCCGTCATAGAAAGGATAGCATGATGTTGAGACTGCGATATGAAAAGCATGGGGCTGAAGGGGGGGCGGCATGCTTTTGAGTTATCTTGAGGCTCACTATCCCACACTTTGAAAACCCCTGTAGAGCTCCCCTCAGTTGTCCAAAATGAGGCTTTCAGGAGAGCTCATGCCCGTTTCTTGTAGTGGACAGGGATCCTCATGGTTGTCTTCCTCTTCCTCACCCGCCTTCACTGCCTTATCCTTTTCTTTATATTAATTCTACAGAAATTAATAGATGCATATGAATAGCAACCTTTTCCTAAAATATTGCTGGTTCTGTGGTGTTGGAATTTTAAATCTGAAGCCTGCCGTAGTTCGCCGTAGAAACTTTAAATGACGCACATCAGTTATTGTTGTTATTTAGACTCTATGACATGTTACTGACAGTATTAACTATCTATTACAGTAACAGTAACATCATGATTTTCAGGGTCATCTGAACTTGGCCGCGCTGACGTGCACTTAGAAGCTGTGCGCACTGAGAGACAGGGCTACCCCGAAAGCCAGTGTACTTGGAACCCCGATTATGACATTCTGAGGTGAAAATAAAAGTTGATGAGTTCTTCTCTCCATTGTATCGCGGGTGCGGCTGTGAACATCAGAAGTGGTCAGTACAGAGAGCCAGACTGAAGTATATCATTATATTTCATTCCTATATTAAAATAAAATGAAATTAAATCAAACTTGTCCATGATAAAAGCAACAGTCTGCATGGGATGACAACAATAACTATCTGGTGGCCACGTGTTATTATCTGGTGGCCATGCATTAACTATCTCGTGGCCACGCGTTATTATCTCGTGGCCACGCATTAACTATCTCGTGGCCACGTGTTATTATCTCGTGGCCACAAGATAGTAACGCGTGGCCACGCATTATTTTTTTTTCATCCAATGTCACCAGAGGGGCTCCGTACTTTTGTGTATGTTTCAGTTTGTATTAGTAATTTATTGCTGTGTCACACCATGCACTGGCTTAATTAGTTGTCCAACACAAACTAGTGTGTTCCCGAGGTCCCCATCCTCACAACGCCCCCCCCAGTCAGTTATGTTCATGTTATGTTTCCTTACCTGTAAACTGAAGCACCAGCAGCAGAAATAAAGACATTTTAATTCATCTGAATTCAGCCATCGTGCTTCTCTGTTCTCTCTGCTTCCTGTACTTGTCTCTAAATTAGAACTCCTTACAGAGAGATGTTGAATCTACTTCCTCTAATCAGTGACGTCTCACTTCCTCATAGTGTCTGTCATCCTTCTTTTCTCTCATATGTCAGTTGTTGCTTTTATGTGGGCAGATCACAGCAGCTTTTCCCTTCCTCCTTCACTTCTGGCTGAAACTTCACACTGACCTTAAAGGGACAATCAGACACTTTTCATGTTTAAACAATAAATTCCACTGTGTCTGTATGCTCCAGCTGTTCAAAATCAAATGCTGCTTTGCTTGACTCAGTTTGACTCATTGCGTCAGTCCAGGACAGTGGAGTTTGCATCCACTTGAAGGTTTGTTTTTACTGTAAAATGTTGGATAAATGTTTCATCTCATATAAATTCAGAGCTATGGTCGGGACCACAGATTCTAACTTGCACAAACCTCAGTTAGATAAAGAATCAATGAATCAGACAGACTCGACTAACATATTCAACTAAACAACCCATCATTCCCTGAACACTGTAGGGGATGGGGAGGAGTGATGGCAGGTTAAAAATGGTAAATGGTAAAATGGATAGAAATTAAAGCATCAAATAATGACAAGTGACACAAAGATAACAATAAACATTAATAAAGCTTTAAATACAACTCAAAATGTGCCCGACAGCAAGTTCATCAAACAAAATGTTCCATATTTTAAGCTCGTTTACATTTCAAGCAGCCGTATAATGTTGTTGGTGGAATGAAAACAACTTAAGTACAAATTCAAGTAGTTAAAATTTGCTCAACTTTACAGTAAAATGTAACTTACACATTAATGCAGCAGTCATATTAATCCAAACACATCAGATATAATAGTAAAACACTGACAGGGACTATTTTACTGCACAATAAGTACTTTTACTTTTCATACTTTAATTTCATTTTGCTGATGAAACTTTCATACTTTTTACTGAAATAAGGTTGATTGCAGGACTTTTTCTTGTAGTGAAGTATTTTCAGTGTGTTATTAGTATTTGTACTTAAGTAAAGGATCTAAATACTATAATACTTCCACTTCTTCTTTTCTTTTCTTTTAAAGGAACAGCACTAAGCTGGTTTAAATCCTATTTATCAGATTGCTTTCTGTTTGTACATGTTAATGATGAATCTTCTCAGCACAGTAAAGCTAGTTATGGAGTTCCACAAGGCTCAGTGCTTGGGCCAATACTATTCACTTTATGTATGCTCCCCTTAGGCAATATTATTAGAAACCACTCCATTAACTTTCACTGTTATGCCGATGATAGCCAATTATATTTATCGATAAAACCTGAGGAAACAAATCAGTTTGACAAACTGCAAGCATGTCTTAAGGATTTTAAGACCTGGATGACCCGCAATTTTCTGCTTCTAAACTCAGATAAGACCGAAGTTATCGTACTCGGCCCTAAACAACATCGAAACAAACTAATCACTGATATAGCTACACTAGATGGCTTCACTTTAGCCTCCAGCACCACAGTAAGGAATCTGGGGGTTATTTTTGATCAGGATATATCCCTTTAACTCCCATATTAAACAAATCTCAAAGACTGCCTTATTTCACCTCCGCAATATCAAAAAAATCCTAGTCCATGCATTTGTTACTTCTAGGCTAGATTATTGCAACACGTTATTATCGGGCTGCAGCAATAAGTCTTTAAAGAGCCTGCAGCTGATTCAAAATGCTGCGGCTCGTATACTAACAGGAACTAGGATAAGAGAGCATATTACTCCTGTATTAGCTTCACTGCACTGGCTGCCTGTAAAATCTAAGATAGAATTCAAAATCCTTCTCCTCACATGCAAAGCGCTTAATGATCAGACACCATCTTATCTTAAAGAGCTTATAGTACCCTACCATCCCACTAGAACACTTAGGTCTCACTTTGCAGACTTACTGGTGGTCCCAAAGATCTCAAAAAGTAGATTGGGAGCCAGAGCTTTCAGTTATCAAGCTCCTCTTCTGTGGAACCATCTTCCAGTTTCTGTTCGGGAGGCAGACACCATCTCAACATTTAAGAGTAGACTTAAAACCTTCCTTTTTGATAAAGCTTATAGTTAGGACTGGCTCAGGTTTGCCCTGACCAGCCCCTAGTTATGCTGCTATAGGTTTAGGCTGCTGGGGGACTCCAAGACACACTGAGCTCCTCTCTTTCTTCATCTCTCTCCTCAGACCTCTATGTTCCATTAATGCCTGTTACTGACTTGATTCCTTCCCCGGAGTCTTTCTGCTTTGTCATCCTGCAGATTCCCATAGACTGTGGCCGCGCATGGATCGCTGAATACAGCTTACATATTTATATGTACTACTATTCCCTACACATAGTTTTACTATTGATGTCCTGTTACTACTGTTCTCTCTGCCTCTGTTCTTTTCTCTCTCTCTTCCACCCCTCCCAACTCCCCTCTTTCTTCTCCTTCTCCTCTTTCCCTCTCAAACCCGACCGGTGCCGTCAGATCACCGCCTCCCATGTGTCTTGGATCTGTCCGAGGTTTCTGCCTGTTAAAAGGAAGTTTTTCCTCGCCGCTGTCGCAAAAGTGCTTGCTCATGGGGGAATTGTTTCAATTGTCGGATGTAAATATAATTATTGAGTGTGGTCTAGACCTACTCTATATGTAAAGTGTCTTGAGACAACTTTGTTGTGAGTTGGCGCTATATAAATAAAATTTGATTTGATTTGATTTGATGATGCTACTAGTTAAGCTACTACACCCCCCACTGGACAAAAAGGTCTTTTTACAGCAAAAGATCCTGAAAATGATCATCTAATAAAAATACATACGTACATAATATGAGCTGTAACTGTACTGTGGTCTCTTATTTGTTTGGTTAGTTGATGGTTGCGTAGAGGTTGCTGGGATCAGCAGAGGCTCCAGCAGAAGAAGAAGAGGAAGGTTTCACGGTGCTGTAGGTCACTGCTTCATCATCATCATCACCATCTTTACCCCGAGCCTGGAAAACAATAAACAAACAGTACAACATTCACTTTGTTAAATGATGCCAGTAAATGCAAATGTATGATATCTAGTAACACATAAACACATAAACATGATGCTCAATGGTGAAAATAAAAAAAAAAACACCTTTACAAAGAGAAACAAAACACAAGAGTGTGATTTAGCAAAGTCAGATCAGTTTGAAGATTTTGTGTCAAAGGGAGAGTCACCAACAAAATGTTTTTTAGACACCTAAAAAATATCGCTGTGTCTCACTCAACCAAACTCCTTTAGCAAAAACAATCATTTTACCTCACAGAACACAGGAGTTGTTGGCCGACCGCTGCCTGGATTGGTTAGTTAGTTTGCTGTTGTGTGACTTCAGTGAAGCTGAACTAACCTTTTAAAAAAACCAAAGTCACACGATAACATAAACAAACTAACTGATTGAAGCAGCAGTAGACCAGCAACTCAAATCACTGATTTCGCCAACGGAGTCTGGTTGATTTACAGAAAATGATATTTGGCTTAAATAACAGCTGTTTCCTGTCAGAAAAGTAAAGCAATGAAAATATTCTAAATATAGTGTACACTAAAAGTTACCTGAGTTTTCCTGGTGGTCGTCTTGGTGTAGCTGACGGAGACGTAGCAAACGCCATCTTCAGGATCAGCCTGCACAGAAGAGACAACATGTGGACTGCATTGTATTCTATTGTGTTCTACTCTGTTGTCATCCAGCTGCATCATCAGACTCTCTTCTTCCTCTCTTGCAGAAGGAGATTGAATTGTCACTGTGTGTCGCATCGAGCTACATTTAGAAAAAACAATATAAAGAAGAGAGAGTGTAACATCATACTGTGTGATCTCACCGTGTCCTGACTGGTTCCTGGAGTCACTGCAGGATTTGGGCTCAGTCCCTGAAAAAAACAAAAAACAAAAAGTGATGGCTGTTTAGATTTTAAAGGCAAAGCAGCTGATTCAGCTCTTTAATAACTGTACGGATGTTTGATTCTTCAGCCACAAAACTTACAGTGTTTTCTTCCGTTTGTGTTTGATTCCCTGAAGAGACAAAAGAGAGTCGAGTCAAAATTAAAATCCAGGTTCATGAAAACTTCATGTTTATTCGAGCTTTATCTGTGGTCGTTCTCACTTTTAGTTCTCTTCCGTCTGATGACAGCCACAACAACGATTATTAACAGAGCTGCGACAGCCGCCAACACAACGACAATGAGCCACCACTGATCTGGAAAGACAAGAAAAACATTAAAGCTGTAGTATACGATTTGAGAATCAGTTGAGAAAGATTGAGACGTTGAGAAAAATTTGAAAAAAGCATCCTGCAGTGCCCACACACACACACACCCCTCCCCTCTGTGCTCTCTGGAGTCTCCCAGAGACACCCCCTCTACCAGCGCTTGATTTCTGTGGTTGGAAGTTTAGTTTCTCTCCTGTATCGCTGTGTATACTTTCAGGTTTCTGCTTTATTTCTTTATTTTACCGTTTCTTCACGGTCGCTTTCAACTGATAGGATTCCAGTTAAGTTACTGCTGATGAAGACAACACTTCCTGAGTTTGCTGCTTCACAATAAAAGCCTTTAATTAAAGAAATAATGACGGACTTTTATGCTGGAGAATTTATAGGAAGTGAAACGTCCAGCGTCAGCCGCTTGACTAAAAACAAGCCCGATTCAGCTAGACACACACCTCGGCAGCACTGAATCCCTGCCGTGCTGCAGGGGAGACAGAGGAGCTGGAGCACGGGATGAACAGTTGAAACTACAGTGAAAAGCAAGAAACACACAAGTAAATAATGACTGTAGTTGAGCCAACATTATATTGACCTGTCTTCTAGCACTTGTTGCTGCTACTCAGCAGTTGTTGCAGAAAGTTTATAACGTGGAAGGGGGCGGGCACGAGGCGGAACGCGGAGCATGGGGAGTCAGAGCAGCTCTCGGGGGAGTGTCAATGAGAGCGAGGGGATTGGATGAGAGCAGGAGAGAGACGTTGACCAATGTAAGCCGCCCGGCCGGTCGGTTTACATTGGTCAACGTCTCTGCAGCCCTGCAGCCACTAGAGTGAATGGATTTTTTTCGTTTTTTTCCTCTTCACATTGTGTAGATTGTGCTATAGGACCATAACCACCATCTAAATGAGGTCATTAATAATGATCAAACTCTCAAATCGTATACTATAGCTTTAAAGGGAAAATTCATCACGTTTCCTGTGGTTATCCAGCCTGTGTTGATCGCACATGTAGTCAGTTGAAGGCACACCCATGCTGTGTTTCACTCTAACCTATAGATGAATCCGGTGAAGTACCAGAAGTGAATTGCTGCGGTGGTGTCTCTCTACAGTATGAGCAAGAACGATTGCAGCCAACATAAAAAGTTTACAACTGTCTGGTTTTACTTTTTTGTAACGTTACTTTTAACAGCAATGCCTGGGAATTTGGGAAGAACCTGTGCAGTTCAGCTGCTCCAACAGTCGTGTCAAAGTTCAACTTTGGAAAATAAAACAGTGCAAAATGTTTAACGCCATCAATCCAGTTATCCATGTTGTCACTGTCAGCAGGCAACAGCAGAGACGGAGTCTAGACGGGAACCCCAGACCCATGAGATCTCGCGGGAGTGAACACTGACAAATCTTGCAAGAGTCTCACAAATTCGGGGCTCCCTTGTTGACACAACCAGAAGATACAGAGGGTAAGAGACACAACGTACAGCAGCAGTGGCAGTGCTGCAAAATTAAAAAAGCAGTGGCCAGATTCATCTATAGCTCATAAAATGTAGTGTTAGGTGACAAACTGACTGACTTTGCACTCCTCTTGGCTAGAAATCCGAGCTGAAACAGCCTGTAGGTCTCCCTTCCACTGACATCACTGTGACATCACTGGATGCAGGAAGAGAACTCAGCTTTCACTGACACAAAAAGTTGTGAATTTTCCCTTTAAAAAGCTTGTTTAGCTGCAGCTTTTTGTTCTGTTCAAAATTCTGTGACTCAGAGGACAGCATTTTATTTGTTATTGTTACTGATAGAGTTAATACAAAACCTGAATCCAGTAAAAAAAAAAACTTAATATTTCTTTCTGAAGCTTTCAGCTGCATGTTGGAGGCAAGATGTGGTTTAAAGGTCCAAAAAAACCTAGCAACTAATTTAAAGGCACTACAAGGAACATTTGGTTGATTTTGGAGCCCCCTGTGGACAAAGGTGGTAGTTTTCCCCCTGTAATAACAACAAAATATAACTTTCTAACCTCCTACTTCTTTTAACCTGGCTAACGTGTGACTCACTGTAACTTTGCTTAAGAAAATGTAAATACAGGTTTCATTTCATCTGATTTCAAGGAGAATCTGACTCGGTGGCAGGAATTAAGAAAAACTATATGGAAACACTCGGTCATCTCGTGGTCTTATGTAGGTCATATAAAGGCATCAGTAATAAATTGAGACTGTTTCAAACTGTTCAATGCTTGAGCAAATTCTGTCCTTCGAAAAGTTTGTTTAGTTCTGTCACTGGGTGAAATACTGATTTATCAATAGTCACTGTGTGGAGCATTTAAAAAAAAACCCTGATGAAACAACACAAACCAGAAAACCTCAAACAACATAAAACAGAGACACAAAGTGAATTTGTGAATTTAGTAGAAACAGAAAAAAGAAGTTGAATAACCAAACCTTCTTTCATGTTGTTTCGAGTTGTTCCTGTTGTAGTTGTTGTTGATTGTGTTGTTGTTGTTGTTTCTTCACCTGAACAGATGAACACAAATCAACAAACTGTTCAGTACAAAACGTGTGTAGTGATTTAATATTAAAACTTCAAATTCATAAGATAAAGACAATGACTTTAAACAGCTCAACATATTCTCACCTGGTTTCTCACCTGAGGACTGAAGACTGAAGGGAAACTGCTGCACTTTGTTACCATCAGTCACTTCACACTTTAAAAGTTTAAACTTTGATGTGTAAATGTGATGAGAAGTCAGAAAGGTCACAGTGGCAGAGCAGAGAGACTGTGATGTCCTCACTTCTTTGTTGTGTTTATCCACATTTTGACCCTTATACAACCACTTCACTGTGTAAAATGAACATTGTTCATATGCCGACACAGAGCAGCTCAGTGTCATCACACTAACATAGTTCTGTTCAGTCACTGGTAGAGACACTATGAGAGAAAAACAACAAGAGTCAAATTAACTTCATCACTATAATCCTAATTATTATAATGTTTAACAGTTTGAGCTGAAAACATTATGATGTAAATACTCACTGGTAACAACAGACAGAAGAACCTCAGAGTCTGGACCTTGTTTATATCCTGATATGAACTGTTGACATTCGTAACGACCAACATCCTCGACTGTGACCTTCTTTATAACCAGAGAACAGTTCTCTGTAACACTCAGTCTGTCTGATTTAGATTTGTCACCTTCAACAATCTTCCCAAGATTAACCAGCTTTTCTGCTGATGGACTTCTTGAACCACTATAGATCCATGTAGTCCCGTCACAGTTTTGTTGACCATCTATCACATTTCCACAAGGCAAAGTGACTTCATCTCCATCTCTGACATTGAAGGAAAGACGATGTTGTTCAGCTGCTGCTGTTAAGAAGATGAGAGAAAATGATGAAAAATGAGTGAAATGAGAAAATGTTGATGTTCCAGGTTTAGTGAACTCAGCATGTCAAAAACAAACAACATATTTTGTTGTCTTAGTTAAATAAAACACAAGTGATAAAGCATCTTTAAGAATATTTGTGAAGTTATTTTTTAATATTTGTATTCTTACCTGTAAACTGAAGCAGCGCCACAAGAAACAAAGAAATTTGGATCCATTTGAACTCAACCATCATGATTCTCTGTCTCTGTCCTTCATCTGTCTCTTGTTCTCACGCTGATAACTGTCTGAGTCTCTAAAGTCCTGCTTTAGTAGAGAGATGCTGCACCCACTTCCTGTGACTCGCAATGATGTCACTTCCTCATTGTGACTTTTAGTTTTAGATTTTAGTCTCATCTTTCAGATGTCCAGTCAAAAACTCTGTTACAGATTTCATTTTTACATTTTTGAAATGAGTTTTTTCTCTAATAGTAAAGTAATATGTTTCTTTTTGAGCATCTTGTTCACAGTGCGTCCGGTCCCACGATATATTTGTGACAGTGACATGTTTCACCCCTTCAGGGAAAGAGGAAGGGGAAGTTGAACGTGTGAAGACTGCTACTTAAGATGAATATTTTGCAATAATGCAACTTGTTTCCTTTAAATAGTGTTCTTTACAAAACGGACAGGATTCAATGTTTTTTTGGCCTTTTCATGGCTTTTTATGACTGGACAGCTGAAGATATGACATGACGGGGGGAGAGAAAGTGAGGGTGAGTCAGCAAAGAGCCACAGGCGGGAGTCAAACCCACGGCTGCTACGGAACACTCACAGCCTGAGTACATGGGGTGCATGCTGGACCACCTGAGCTGCCTGGCCACCGATCCAGGATTCATGGTGATGTTTGACAGCACACATGAACAGACAGGTGAAGAGTCAAACATCACAGATAAGATGATGTTTTAGTGGTCTGAGGCCTGTTGGTTTCTCTTTGTGTCTTTGGACTTACCGTCATTTTTTCTAAGAACTGAAGGGGAAGTGAGAATGTGGTTGCAATAGCAATGAGGCAGATTGGTGATATAAATAAAACTGTCATGGCTCAAATGAATGACAAACTCTGAAGCCAGAAACATGACTCAAAGACAGGGTGATTAAGATATAAATTCATGTTTTAAGTCTGCAAACAAGGGTCAAAATGAGGCAAACTTAGCTGAAACAGGATTTGGCAGAGGAGAATCATCAGTGTGGAGGTCAGGCAGGCAGAAAACAGGCTGGAAAGCAAAGGACACTAATCAAATTCTGTTTTAAGTCACTGAGACTACAGCGGTGCACTGGCTGTATAAATCCCATAAATCCCTCCCTTTGACTCCCATCATCCCTCAGCACATAACCCTCTTCTGATCTTTTCACAAATGCCCTCACCAATCCAAAAACCTACCTTTTATATTGTTAATACATGAAGGAGAAACAGTGTAGAATTAAGTGGTAAACATTTCTTTATTTGCAGATTATATTCTTATAGATATACAGATATAATAGAGAAACAGATATAATAAAGAGAAGTCTGTTACTGACTCCCCGAAGGCTGAAAACCCATTCAAGCCAAACACATACACTGACAACATATATGTGAACAATAATGCTAAATAAAAGTGATTTAAATTGAGCATCTTCTGCACACAGAGACATAAAACTGAGCTCAAGCTGCTGCAGCAACAACTAGAAAATCTTCAAATCAGGTCTGAATTCTACAGCTGGAAGAAGATTTAAGGAAGTTAACAGGAATAAAAGGATGTTTCCTGTCAGATGAAGTTAAATCCAGCTGCTGTGTTCTGAACTGGCTGCAGAAAATCAAGATTTTCACAACTGATGCAGGAAAAGACATTTTATAAAACTCACAGTGGGCTTCCTGATATGAGCTGAAATCAACACTTGAATATTGTCGTCCAAAGTCAGACTAAAATAGAAACGGCTCAGCTCAACAAAACACACAAACATTTCTCACATTGATGAATCAAATCCAAAACAATCAGTCCAAAAGTGAAAATGATGTGATGAGATTTTTGTTCTCTAAAGGCTTCAACTACTTGTCTGTAAATGTGATGTTATTTAACTGCAGTGGAGTCTTTTCTCTCATGACTTGATGTTGAGATGGAAGTTGTTGATCAGCGGAGTCTGACAGAGGCAGAAGAGTCTCCAAAGTTTTCATATTTCACCACACCATCATCTTCATCTTCATCATTATTCACCTGTGAAACACAACACAAACAAAGCCTCACT
>JAJHUR010101290.1:0-10074 GCA_027495735.1 Lutjanus campechanus | reverse complement strand
CTCTTGCTCGATTAACTCAAGACATCAGTTAATTCAGTATAAGGTTTTACACTGGCTCTCTTATTCACAAGTTAAATGACCTTCATTCTATCCATCCTCATCCCCACCTCCTTTAAAAATCACACAAGTTTGAGAGTTGTTGAGTGACGAGAAACTACAAACTTTGTGAAACATGGTCTCTGACAAATTCTTAATTATTTAGGCCTTCTTATTCAGTAAATGTTATACATTAACTTATTTCTTTCTTTGTGTGAAAAACATTGTGTCCGTTTGTCCCTGTGTGTTAATGGCTACTACTGTTGGTTCAAATCAAAAATGCAGTTTGCAAACTTGCAAACTAGTGTTTATTTGTATTAAATGGTATGAAGAGCCTCTGAGGAGATGATAGAAGGGCTTCCTCCAGCCAGTCCAGCTCCTCTTTATAGCAACTAGTGTTAAGTGAGGGCAGCTGGTGTAATCATGACAGCACAGTACTGTAAGCTTGAAAAACTCTCATCTTACCCGGGCCTCCTTTGAGTGCTTCCCACGTTTATGATGGTCGGAGATCTCACTGTGGTCTTTCTGGACACAAACACAAGAATACACATCAGCACACGCGTCTGTTGCGTACTGTATGTCACGTTGCATCGTCTGCTCTCAGCAACAACTGGCCTTATCAGAAGCCACTTACCGGGAGGTTTGATGCATTGTCCAGATACACTGCGAGCATAGCACAAGCCTGGCCGCCTGCAGACTGGAAGAAAGTGATGGAAGGAAGAGAGCAACACATGATTTACACAACTGACTCACTGCTGACCAAGTAACTCAAGTTACACACGGAGGCAACGTGTCGAGAGGACTTGTTGCCAGGATACTGACAGGTAGAATAAGAGCCTGATGATGTCAAACTTAATGTTGAAGAAACTTTTGATGGAAGAATTGTAAGCAACAATGAGGTTACCTCTGTCAGCAGGCTGGGGTCAGTGTTCAGGGCCAGCCACTGGAGCTTGAGGTGAACTTCTCCATTCTGGACCCCTTCCAGAGGAAACCACTACAACAGTGAGAGGATTTCAGTTACCACCATGATAACTCGTATAAAGGCTTGATCTATTTTTCGCATGCAGTAGAAATGTGTTATTTTTGTCTGTTCTATTTGAATATCCCAGCATACTGGGGTTCCTAAACAAGATTGAGTCTGACTGGAAAGCTGAGACTCTTGAGGATTCAATGAGCCCGACTGTATTCATGTGTGATGATGTTAGCCCCCACAGTAACCATTTCATTGTAGTGAGACCATTTTTTGAAACTCGACCTCATTGTATAAAATTATCTAGGATAACAGATCACAGCCTCATGAATTGAGAGGACGGGTGGATTCCCGTGCGTATGTGGACAATAAGGGGTTTCTGAGCAATTCCCAGAACAGAAATGCTCATCATCCAATCACTGAAAAATACCATTCCTGCAGAAATCTCCAAATGTCAAAAGGTTTTGATACCAAATCTCAGAATGATTTTTTTTTTCCTATGGTGTTTCTCAATTTCCTGGTGTCTCAATGTGATATTTTGGAGGAATTTTTGACTATATTCAACAATTCTCAAGTAGTCAAAAATTGTTATATTTTGTACCAAATCTGTGTAATAAAATGGTATCGACTCACAAACTACTGCAACCACTTGTGAGACATGATAGATTACAGATTTATGACTAGAAAAACTTGACACAGAATGCTGAGTTACATCTCAACTAAATGAACTGGCTCTAAACTTTCAGATGATGTTTTTGAATTTCATGCAACATATACTGATGACCTGTCATTTCCCACCTAAGTTCTCCTGTCCCATGCAAACAATGGTAAAAACAGGTCTATGATAGGGAGGGAAGGAGGGGAAGGGCTTAAACTGAACACTTGCTGCTTCTGCTGCAAGACGTCTCATAAGAATTTAAAACAGTAGGAGACAGTGGCCAGTGTCCTGTAGTACTGTAGGCAATCATTTTGCGAATACTACTGATTTTCCTACAGAAGAGAATAAATGCTCTTATTAGGCACAAATCACTTTATTCAACATTTCCACTATGTTAAACTTAAAGCTCACCTGATCCATTTCTTTCTCCCTCTTCACTTCTCCCAAATCGAGTAGATACCTGAAGTGATAATGATGACAGATGAAAACCTCATGGCATTAACATTTAAAATGATACATTTTAAACACTCATGACACCCCACATCAACATTCAGCTAAATTCCTCAAGACATCACGTGAGAAAACAAAACATGTAACATTATTTGGATATTGCGTACTGCACCCCCAAACTAAATTCTATTCATAATAAAGTAGTAATAAAGACACTAATAGTAACAATGAGTTTGACATTAAATTTCCTCCTTTTGTGTTTTGTTATGCAGTGTCATGATGAGATATGTCTGTTAGGAGGCATGAAAATCTGTATCAGCTAATAAAGGCTTTAAAATGAAAAGTGAAGTGAAACAAAATTAAACAAAATGAAAATGAAATCACACTGGCCTGAAATGAACATATCCGCTGATATGAGAGGCCATTAAGATGACATTTTAATTACATGCATGTGACACAGTATGTCTGCTGGAAAAAAAAAAACCTGATAATATTAAATGCTTACAAAAATCTTCCGTTTTTGAGAAACTCTTAGATAAAGGGTTTTCAAAGTCTGAGACTGTGGGCATCCCCTCAGACAAAAATTGAGAAACGGTGCTTGTAATATCATGATTATGTTATTTGATCCTACAGACACTCAACGATTGCGCAAAGATAGTATAATATTGCTGTTTTCCCCCATCAAATAGACAAAAAAGCTCTGTGCAAAGGTATTTATTAGTTTCTGACTCTGGGAAAATGGGAAATTCCCAGTAAAATCCCCCAATCCAGTATCTTTGAATTAACTCTTCAACCAAATCACACACATTAAGAGTATTTTATGTGACCTCTTTTTCATAACTAATGTAATAACTTATATACATTTTTTTTTTTTTAACTTCCATTCACTGAGCCTCACCTGAAACTGTCTGAAGGCCCCCTGCGGAGGCCCACCTTTCACTTTGTAAACCTCTGTCTTAGATGCCTTACTGCATATACAATAAACTTAATACAGTGTCTCACGCAGCATTAACCCCACCTGTTTGTGCTGCTATTAAAGAACTTCTTACTTTCCAATGAAGTCATCTTTATCTGTGTCCTCATCAAAAAGCTCCACCTCCAACTCTTGCCCCGGGGCCTCGTGGACCACAAACTGCACACAGAAAGAAAAGGCGGATGTTATCAAAGGTTTTTCAGAGGGGAAAGTCAGTGTCAACAGACCTTTTTCATCTTGACATGAAATAGCAGGACAAACACGGGTGTTACCAATGATACTAACTGAGGTTGATTCAGGTGAAGCAGAGTCAGGCCGCTGTTATTGTTCACGTTGGCTCCCTAGAGAGGCTCTGCTGCATGACATGGAACAGGACCTTAACTAGTATCACTGGCAACACAGGGTGTTCACCCTACTATTATATATCAATATGGCTGCAATGACAAAGGACTACTAGATTTCTGAAGCATTTCAGGAAAGGTTTTAGCAGATTACACATAAAAGAGATACTGATGATGAAAATGCCCTAACTACTGCAAAAAACTGAAAGAAAATTTTAAATTCTAGACAACCTCAGCTATCAAACTGTGTCGCTACATGTAATTTTAGAGATATTCCGATAACATTTTTTCCTTCCCAATACGAGATATAAAACCTGAACTGAGCATATCAGCCCATACTGAGTACCAATCTGATCTGAGTGTGTTAAAAAATATGATCTTTTAATAGCTGTATATTTCTAACCCTGCATGGATGTGACACATATGCTATTCATTGTTGTGTTAAGTTGTATCAGATGCTTTTCTGATACTGGTACCAGTATGGGAACAACCCTAGTAGCAGTGTGAAGCAATCTGTAACAAAAAGTATTTGTCTTAACCTATCAAAAACAAGAAAAGCTGTGAAGGAATTTAGCAGTATGCTGATGCAGCATTCCAGAACAGAAGCAGGGTTACAGGGTAAGAAAATCTAAAGAGCATGAAATTTTGCAAAAGTTATACTAATATGGCCAGGTTTGGGGAGTAATGGATTACATGTAACAGGATTACATAATCGGGATACAAAAAAGGTAACTGCATTCCATTACAGTTACAGAAAAAAGTACGTATTCATATACAGATACCTTTGGTAAAAATGAAGATTATTTAGCAGGATTACAATTTTAAAATCTGTTTTAAAATGAAGAACAATATAGTACCATGTGCAGTGTGCACACATAACAACACTTGACAAGTCTCACACACCACAGCAGACAGGAGAGAACGAAAAATGAATGAAAAAAGACAGTAGAATAGCTAGCATTATGTATAGAATTTATTCATATTAGAACTGAATATTTATATATATAAAAATCTACCCTTTTTTACCCATTGACTTTTTTTCCCTATCCCATCCCAATCCTGTGACAAATAAAACTGACTTCCATCCCACGGATGGAAAACTGTGAGCCGCTAGACTGAAGGTGGTGATGCTGGTGACCAGGATGTTGTGTGAAATGTGTGAAAGAACACTTAAATGTACATAATCACTGCTATTAATTAATTAATTAGGGAGGAAAACCTGGACAAACAACTGATAAACTTAACAATGAACGTTTAACCTATTAAGCTCAACAATTTTAATATATTTGGTATTGAGGTAATCCAAAAGTACTGTACCTCATATACTTCATTCCACTTGGGGTCTAAATTCTCTTTGATGGTCTTGCTTTTGAAATGCCGGTTTCCGACTCTGAGTGTTGTGTAGGGGTCCGATTTTCCTTTCACTAAGCCCATCATGTAGGTGTCCTTGGCAATCAGGTCTCTGGCCTCCAGCAGGTGGACCCTCACCACTCCCTGAGGAGAAGGAAAGCAGAGCAAGATTCAAACATAACTGTCTCACATAAAAGAAAAAGACTAAATCTTCACCTGCATAATCACCATGACATCCAAATCTTTACAGCTTTTTTTTTGGTAGGGGACTTTTAACGTAAAATATGCAGTGGTACAGTACCACTACCACGCAGTAAATGTGAGGGACTACAGGTGATAAGATGCAGAAAATGTAAAGTATATCTTACATACACGAGGTAGTGGGAACCTCATCTGGTCCACTTTGACCTGGTCTACGAGTGGCACACACATGCGGTTGGGCAACACCATGAGCGAGGCAATGATGTCCATGATGGCCTCCTCAGACAACGAACTGGAAGGAGACAGATGAGATGACACAGCTTTACAACCAGACAACTAAACAGCAATGTTGGTGTGACCGTTTATACCTCTATATATGAGAGTTTGAACATTAAAGGGATAGTTCGGATTATTCGAAATGAAGTTGTATGAGGGACTTATCCATAGTCATCTACAAGAGATGGACAAGCTTTGGACAAGAAGCAGGGCTAACAGTGTAGGAAGCTAAGTAATGTTCTGCTGTGGACATGATCAGCAGCACCTAAAAAAGGCTATATTTTGGTTCAGAGAGAGCAATATTTGGCTTATAACTGGAGTTTCCCGTAGGAAAAGGCTGTCTGACAACAAGATAAAAGTGGTGAAAATATTCTAAATATAGCACACACTTGAACTAATGATATTTTTTTTAGCTAGGCCCTTTTAGGCAAAATAGGTCAGTTTCATTTTAAAATATTTTGCACATTACTTAAATTATTCACATTTACATTAACAAATCATATATTAAATAAAATAGTGGAAATGTAAAAAATAGATAATTATTATTAAAGCTATCAAGTAAATATCAGTCACCCAAAATTACATCACTGGTGTTACTGCTGCACAAAACACTTTTATTTTGAAATAAAGCCCTGACCCATCCCAGGTTCATCATGATAAAGACGTCATTGGAGGAAGTGCAGTGGACATGATTAACATTTTTGATGTTTTTGTTAAATGTCATGATATTTTAGAAAATTAAGAGAAGCTTTGGTGTCACTCATCCAATGGCCAAGTGTGAAAAACTGAACATAAAAATATATTAATGAATAGTGGACTTGTGACAGCCACTTTGGGCTTTTTTTACTTCACTGGTATTACTACATGTTTTTTCAGTGATGTGATTTTATAGATGTAATATTTTTAACTTTCTAGCAATATTTTGTTTGGATGATGTAATCATTAGTTTATGTTTAAGAGTTAGTATTAAACACATATATTGTTGCTTAAACATGTCAAATTTTCTAAAAAATAAAAAAATACACTACTTTGTTGCCTTTATAATCAGGTTGCAATGAGAAAAAATATTTTGGAAACCTGTTGTTCACATTATAGGTAACATGAAGAAATGCAACATTAATTATGTAATGACTTATATAAAATGAATACAAATACATTAAAGGGACATTTCACCCCCAAAATCAAAAATCTGTATTTTTCCTCTGGCGTGTGGTGCTGTTTATCCATCTAGATTGTTTGGTGTGAGTTTTGGAGACTAAATGGCACTAGTCATGTGGTGCTCAAGGCGGTAAAAAAATACATTTGAGTTTTTTTCAGAAATCATGACTTGGTTACTCAAGATAATACACAGTCACTGTTATAAGCAGTTTCATGAGTGAACTGTAGGAACTTTTAGGGTGAGCTGTCCCTTTAAATTCAACTTGTGGATTCATCAAGTTTAGAAGTTTGTAATTGCTATTAAGAAGAAATACATTTCAGCAGATTTGTATCAGCCAGATTTCTGTGGAGACTAACCTGAAGGCAGGGCTGTCCAGAAGGTTGGTCATGCCAGTCCAGTTGATTTCCAGAGTCTACAGGAAAAAAATTTAGAGTTTTAAACTTGGCTAATCATACAGCTGAACTGATGACAGTTAAGTTAAAAAGTCCATGGGCACTCACGGGGCGGCGCATGAAAAAAAAGGTGACTCCTCCCACCAGCGGTGCGTCACCAATAAGTGGCTCCAAAATGACCCTCAGCATCCCATGGAGCTGGAAGAATTCAGGACAGTAAAGACCACTAAACACACAAAGTGATGATGATAAGGGTAGCATAATCAGAGAATACTAAACAATGAGTTGCCTACCTTAAGTCCTTTAACACCAGCTGTGATTGGCTGGTTCACCACAGCGTCGATGTCCACGTCACCATCATAGCTGCAAAGTGAAAAGTGTTGATGAGAAGGAAATGACTGGACACTCACAAGGCTCTTGTTCAGAGTTTACAGTGAACAGAGGGACCAAAACACATCATAGACAAAGATTTTGAAATAAGAGATGTGTCTAACCAGATATTCATGTCCAGAATCACCTCCCTCTGATCCACTTCATGTGTGTACACTTTCATTCCTTTGATCCTGAGAGGCTGGAATCAGGGAAACATTTTAAAGGAATTTCCTCAAACATCTTTAAAGGGACTGTACGGATTCTTTGAAGTGGGGTTGTATGAGGTGCTTATTGTCAGTGCATTACCCACAGTAGTCCCCGTGCTCCCAGTTTAAAGAAGAAACAGTGTAGGAAGCTAAGTAATGTAGTGCTGTGGACTGGGTCAGCGACAAAACAGATTTTAGCCACCTAAAAAAAGGTCCACTTAAAAAAACAAAAAACAAATCGTCAGTCTAAATGTCCATTAGATTTAGAATATTTTCATTTAGAATATTTTCACCGCCTCTTTTTCCTAAGGAAGCTCAGATCTCTAAACATCTGCAGTAAGATGCTGCAGATGTTTTATCAGTCTATTGTGGCAAGTGTTTTATTTTATGCTGCAGTCTGCTGGGGAGGAAGTTTGGGAAAAAAGCGAGCAAGGAGGCTGGATAAGCTTGTGAAAAAGGCTGGCTCTGTGATCGGAGTAAGGATGGACTCTCTGGAGGAAGTTGTGGAGAGAAACACATTGAGGACGGTGGAGGCCATCCTAAACAACATGGATCATCCACTGCATAACACCTTGATGAATCAAAGAAATAATGGTGGTGGAAGGCTCCTCTCTCTTCGTTGTAGGACAGAGAGATACAGAAGATCTTTCATACCAACTGCCATCAGACTCTATAATTCTTATACTAATAGATGAGACTACTACAGACAAATGAATTTCCCCTTGGGGATTAATAAAGTATTTCTATTCTATTCTACTTTACCTCGCCATTAGGCAGCCTTTTCTGACAAAAAAAACAAAACAAAAAAAAACAACCCACCATCACAGAAGCCAAATATCAATCTCTCTCGCTCAACAAGACTCCACTGGCGAAATCTGTAATTTTACGTCACAGAACCCGAGTTGCTGGTTTACCGCTGCCTTGATCTGTGTTATTGTCCGACTTCTGTGTTTTAAAAGGTTAGTTGGATTCATCAAAGTTACACAATAACACAAACTAACTAACTGATTGAAGCAGGAGTAGGCCAACAACTACTGTGTTCTGTGAGGTAAAATGATCATTTTTGCAATAAGTCTGTTTGAGCAAGAAAGCACGATATTTGGCTTATGTAACAGCAGTTTCCCATCGGAAAAAGCTGTCTGACAGCAAGGTTAAGTTGTGAAAATATAGCATACACCAGGGGTTTGCCATATTGTATTGTTTACAATATATTGTGATCATTTTTTCATGGTAAATAAAATCATTTTGTGATAAAATCACGACTCGTTGACAGATTAACTTCACAGCAACACGTGAGGGTGAAAGGGAAGCTCAGATGTAAAAATCCTGTGAGGAGAGCTCAACAGCTATTGTGAGTTTTAAACCAAAAATACTTATCGGTATTTTGTCATATTGTCAAAAATACTGTTAGCGTAGAATACCCTGAAATATTGTGACATGATTTTCAGGCAGTATCAGTATTGATTTTTAGGTCCAAGCATCTGGCATCTACTGTACTGTAAGTATTACACTGACCTTGGGTTACGCGCCTCATACAATCCGGCTTCAAATAATCCAAACTATCCCTTTAATGAGGCACTACGCTCTCAGTTTATCAGATAAAACAGGGAAAGAAGCCAGTGAAAAATGTCGTTACCGGCTTTAAAAATGTTGACAAGTAATGGGAAGACAAGTAATAATAACTGGAAACTGAAAAATAATATTAAATAAATAAATATAATTGAAGGAATCAAATGTAAACTGAATACAAATTCAAACTCACTATGTGTCCAAAGTGGACCTTGGTGAAGGAGAAGGTTTTGAGCGCCGGGTTGGAGAGCCTGACGGCCGGCTGGATGTTTTCTTTAAGGAGCTTCTCCATGTACATCCCAAAGAAAGGCCAGGCCTGCTGCAACACCTGAACACACAGAGCAGGACGGAGCGAGTGAAAACACCTTCATTCCACACCTTAATCAAATAGCAAATATAATTTCACTCGGAATACTTCAAGGCAATATACATGAACCTGTTTTTGTAGCATTTGTCAAATCATACTGCCAAGTTTTAGTTTGTAGACAATCCAGTCTGATCCATTAGCCTAAACTATCAAGTAAAAGCAGCAATGCTTGCAGCAATGTCAGCTGTGTGGAGTTATTTTAAAGGGACAGTTCAACCCAAAATCAAAAAGACATATTTTTCCCCTGGCCTGTAGTGCTGTTTATCCATCTAGATTGTTTTGGTGTGAGCTGCAGAGAAATATCGGCAATAGAGATGTCTGCTTTCTCTCCAATATAATGGGACTAAATGGCACTCATGGCACGCATTCAAAAACAATGTTTCTTCCCAAAACTCATGACCTGGCTATTTCTAGTAGAAAAGAAAGTAGTGCAGGTACACAGCCAAAAGAAAATAGTTCCTACATGAACTGCTCACAACAACGTCTGTGGTTTATCTTGAGTAACCAGGCCATGACTTTTGGAAGGAGACAATGGTTTTGAATTTTACAAATGTAATGTTTTGATGCTTTGAGTATCACAAGCCGAGTGTCATTTAGTCCCATTATATCGCATAGAAGGCAGAGATCTCTACAGTCGATATTTCCACAACTCTGCAACTCACACCAGAAAAAAAATCTAGCTGATAAACACCACTAGAGGTCAGGAGAAACTATGTATTTTTGATTTTGGGGTGAACTGTCCCTTTGTCCCCTG
>JAJHUR010101287.1:1775-26400 GCA_027495735.1 Lutjanus campechanus | reverse complement strand
CTTTCAGTGATCATAATGCTCCTGAACAGAAAAAGTGACTTGGTTGCTGGAATAATGTTTTTGTGTAAATGTCCTGTTGGTGAAATCCTGTTTATTATATTAATATTCATTGTATTCATAGAATAATTACATGGGCATTGCACAAAATATATTAACATTTGACCCAATAAGTATCACCATAAATCAGCAATTGGCACTCATATGTATGAAACAGATCTGTAACGTAAAGATGGATGCACATTTCAAGAAATGTAGTATACTTAGTGTTAATGTCAATAGCAGGATAATAGACGTTGAGAAACCTTCAATGGTAAATTTAGGTGACTAAAATGTAAGGTAATTAATTATTTAGCCAATTAAAATCTTGTATTAATCAACCAAAACTAGACTAAAAATAAAACAACTCAGATGAGTAAAATATTACTCAAACTAAATGCTATTTTAGTTGCTAAGTTGCCAAATCTGCTGTCAAAATTAACACAGTTGGTGTGTTTTTTTGTTTTTTTTTGCTGAACCTTAGTTATAATAACATCTTAATGCCTAAACTCTGTTTGCACTGATGTATTTGGATGAAACTCTCAACTGTTTGCACCTCTCCCTCCACCTGTGCGGCAACAAAGTAACCTATAACAAACATGTAAAGCAAATTTCAAGATCACTTTCAGAGAAAGAAAATAGGAAACAGAAAAATAGGAAAAGAGTGCTGCATGGATTGTCATTGAGCCATCCACAGGGCTCATGAGTTTCTCTCGCAAATATTCCTCCCTGCATGAGTATGTACAAATTATCAAAGAAACTGACATTATCTACAGTACACAGCGCAAAACCTGTGGTCTACCAGCCACATATAGACTTATATACTGATGGGGTGTCCCTACAAATAATGATGTAACCTGGCTTCCTTCTTCAGCAGCTCTAATCAAGATAAGAGATTAACACTGGTGGCGAATGCTGTTGATTTTTCCCATCCTCTGGGGATGAATCAGTGCCATTTCGCTGGCTGCCTCTGTCCACTGCCTCTATTGTTAGTGTGGCCATTTTGCTTTGCCTTGTGGAGCCAAAGTACATAAACACCATTATCAGAGGAGCAGTTGGAGGGAGCCGTGCTGCTGTCAAACAAACAATGGCCCTGTGGAATTACCTGCCATGACTCATACATGTCAGGGAGCCGCTATCATCCCCATTCAACCGCAGTCTGGGAGCCCTCAAGTTTTTCTGTTTTTTTTTGTGTGCGTGTGTGTGTTCATTTGGCTTCTGCGTGATTGAGGAGACCCTGACTATTAATTAAGAATGTTGATTACTGTAATTTGTAATCATTCTTCCTATAATTTCTGCAGTGTGCAGCGGGGCGCAGAGGGAGGTCCATGAACAGTAACAATGTGCTATTGTTTTTTTGTTTTTTTTTTATCATGTGTGTATTTTCTTAGCCCGACCTTGAATACTTTGATTTAATAATACAGATTATTAATTAGTGCAATGCTGTTGGGGTTTCATAAACCTCATTAAATTAAACTCGAGATAATTGCGGAAAATGTTTAGCTGAAAAGCGCTCACGATCTGCATCAGTATGCGGTCTCTGATCTGAAATGCTCATCAATCCTTGCATTCAGCCTTTAGGTCGTTTTTCTCCTACGGATTTTATGTTCGGCTTTTAACTGAGGAAAAAAAAAAAGTTCCGAGAGGCTAACTTTCACTCACATTTGCTGTCATAAACCGTAGCAGATCATCTGTGGACGTTGCTTTTAATCAGAAGCCCCAGCTGCCAGGTTGTATGAGGCTATTACCTATTCAGCCGGCCCTGCTCAATGACTTGTTTTATGCTGCTATCACTCAAGGTTATGCTGAACCTGATTTGTACTGTCATTACACCAGTTCTGTTGACATTTCAAGTACTCTCGAGCTGAATCATGGCCTTTAGCATGCTTTATGAAATTGCCCACCAGTGGACAGAAACTGAAACAATAACCTGAGTGAAGATTACTCTGAGATATCCATCTTTATGTGTGATAGTGAAAGCCCTAAGATGTATTCTTTAGAGAAGCACATTCTGTGAGAGTTTTAATCAGATCTTAGAGTCACAGTTCCCACAAAAATGTCCTCCCTGTTTCATCCGAAATGATGTATTATTTTAACAGCTCTTTCACTTTCTTGGTAGGAGTTTTCAGTCAGACAAGATCTCTTGCAGTATTTGGGTTTGCATTGCCCTGCAGATAATCGATTTGTCTGTCTTTTGTATTTACGAGCTTTCTTTCTGCGCCAACCCTCCAGACAGAAACCGTGGAAGTGAGGTTTCTGCTGCCCTCAGTTAGCAGGTCAGTAATGTTGTCAATGATCTTTGACAACATTTTGTTGTTTCAGTCACTTTGAACAGTTAAACTAGAAGTCATAGTGAAAACTGGATCCATGTCTTTTCCACAAACTGCAGAAAATTAAATTGTTGAAAATATCTTGACACTTGAACCTTTACTGTGGTCTTATCTTTGTTTTTGGTGGTGGGACAAGTGGCAAGAAAATTGGAAAATTACTTACTGTGGTGAAATTCTTTAGTACTTACCGTACTAACACGTTCCAAAACACAGACGCTTCTTTGTCAGGCCCCTCGTTGTCTCAGGGGCCAATCAGACAGAAACACATTGCTAGAGGTAGGGCTGCTTCAAAATGTCTTGAACAGCTGGTGTGCTCGTGGGGGAAAGCTGCGTGCGCAACCTGGCAATCAAATATCATTACATTGATTAGTGATGCCACTTTATGTGCTGAAAAGTTGAGGATATTTTAATTTTTGTGCGTCTAAAACTGCGTGAAAAATGCAATGCGCTGCACAAGAGTGGAGCACATACACCAAGCACACCATAAGCAAACACTTGTCTTGCTAGTGATGTGTTGTTGATTTTATCTTTTGCAATAGGTCTTACGCTGAAACTGGTTTAATAATACTTGGCAAAAGAGAATGAAGAAAAATCAGTACACCCTTTGTCCTGATGTTCCCTTCAAGTCTGGTGTTTCAGTCCTTCGGGATAGTCTTTAAGCATTCACAGATAAGATCATGTTGTACCTATGCCCAAATTAGGTCAGACCCAACTCATCTACAGCATGTAGAATTAGCCTATTGGCCTGCAAATCCAGACACGGCAAGTATGAATACACATGGTCTGAGAGCACAACTCGGCACCCTCTGTTCCCATTAGCTCAGGGTCAATGACATCCAAACCAGATTACAGCTACATCTTCTCCATTCGGCGAGACAAGACGAACACCTCTGACCTTAGCTGCCTTAACAGCACTATCAAATTGTTCCCTTGTTTATCTGAAAGGAGAAGACAGCTGCATCCACTGTCTAGAGGAAAGACAGTACGTATGTTAAGAATTAGTGCGTGCCTCTCAATGACTCCTAGCCCTCAGTAGCATAACTAAAATTGGAAAATTCCCTAACACGGTCTCTAGCATTGCATTTTGGCACAGTCCTCCAACCAGTTTGCATTCCAACTCGTCACATGCAGACAATTTGTCACCACCCCTCTGCGTACTAAACGTATCTTTTAGTGGTCATATCAGATATGGCCAGAAAGCCTCTTTTAACACACTGATAAAGTTGCAGTTTGGTTTGGTTTAGGCACCAAAAGTATTTGGTTAGGCTTGGGAAAAGATCACGGATTTAGGTGATGTAAATAATGTTATAACTTTGAATAATGTTGACTTTTGGTTTCACATGTGACACGAAATCCTGGTCTTCTGGGTCCTGTGTTTGTTTTACCCACACCACCTCCTACATACAAGGACTTTCACCAGACATGGATAGGTTTACACTGAAGTCTGGGCCATCTCATATAGACACTCAGAGGTACCATATACATCTGTATAAGACTCCAAAGGGCTTGACAATATGTGTGTATGTGACGACCTGCGAATGAAAACAGGCTGACAGTACAGACAAAAAAACGTGCCATCTCCTGATCACAAATACGGACCCAAACACCGGAGATCAGCAGACATGATGCATTTCATTTTAACTTCTAAAAAACACCCACCATGGCTCAAAGAATCAAAAGCCTCCAATTAACGAGAGGAAAGCTAAGAATGCAGGTGCTCACTAATGTGCAGCAATGACATCCAATCGTCGACATCCTTGTTTTGATTCCCTCATAAATCAGCCTTTGAAGAAATTAGAGGAGAAGTTGATTGTCTCAGTCACAATATAACTTTAACCAGCTATCAGGACTGTAAAATAAAACATGATGGATGGAAACACATTGGTTGGGAAATTTACTGCTTCGGTTTCTCCCTCAGTGGTGCAAGACAGTGCTAATAACTGCCCAATCAGACATGAGCGTGTAAATTATTCACGAGAAGGAGTTCAAACAGTTTTACATACTAAAACTTTCAATTATTACCAGATCCTGCCCATTAAACAACCAAATACAGTACAGTACTGTGTAGCGTTGGAGCGGAAATTCTTCAGTACTGTAGCTGAAGGGTGTAGAAATGTTAACTTGGTGCAAGGGTTGACTAGCTTGAAGGGAAATGTGTTTCTTTGAGTATTTCTCGCGGCAGTTGGAGGTGAATGTGTGTGTGTTTGTGGGTGTGTGTGTGCTGTGATAGAGGAGTGGAGCGGATGCTGTTCTTCCTTTTTCTGCTCTGAGATTTGAGCTCCCAACCAGGCCGGTGTGCGCTCCCAGCGCTGCAGCCCTGAATGGGAAGCACCAGCAGCCACTCGCTGCGAGGTGCAGACCTGACAAGCCTGCATTGACAGATAAGGCAGAGCAGCTTTGGTCAACAACGGAGCTGCACAATACAAATGCTAATATCCAACTGTAGGGTTGTACCAAGATGTTTACTACTGAGATTTGATTGAATTTCGCCTCAAGATCCCACCTGGCCAAATCAGATCCCTGCTGCTTATCTGTAAGTGCCTTGCTGATGGCTAAAATAGGAAATGGTAATCACTGTGGCCTCTTTCAGCATGGGGTTTTCAAGTGTAAAGATGTCCTTCTGGGTCCATTTGGGGGAATTGGCTGGTCCCACGGGCCATTACTGGCTGTCCTCTCCCTGTTCTTGATGCATCTTTTGTGCCTGCTAATGAGAAATGTCATTCTTGAAACTGTGTTCCTGCCTTCTCTTTCTGACTTTTCAAACATATTGAAGGGTGCTTAAAGGGTTATCTTAATCAGTAAACTGCAGGTTTCTGTGGATGTACTAAGAACCAGTGCTAAATGGACAGCATTTATCCCACTGCAGAAATGGAGGTTAGTGCGTAAAGCCCGAATGCTGCCATTTTTCTTCTCTGCTTGAACACAGACAACATGTAGTAGAAATTGTCAGCCATGTGGCGTGGGATTGGGAGTGCTTAACGTATCAAGAAGACATTGGTTCTTTTTGCATTTGTACAGCTTTCTCTAGCAGAGTTTGGTTTGTAAAATGTCCCTCAGTTACTATTTGAGAGAGAGGTAATCTCTCTGAAACCTCCTGATGGGTGTGCAATTTTTGCTGCTGTCATATTAACTGCTCAACACATTGCAGTTTGCTTTCAAAGAAATGTCAAATAAAATTTTGAAGTTGCATTTTATCAAAAGTTCCTTTTTTTCCCCTACCAGCAAGGGATTAGAATGAAACCAGCGGCACCAGCTACAGCCCCTGGATGACACAGAGGGGGAAGCAGGGGGGACGATTTCTCCTCTGGTGGCCTTGTGGTTGAAAAAAGTGGCAAAGGTGTCCTCTTGGGTGCCCCTAACATAGCTACAATATGATAAGGTGCCTTCTAGGTTGCTCTGTCAGGGGATAAAATATGGTAAAGTGTTTTCTATGGTACCCTTCTGGTAAATAAATGGTTGAGTGCCCTCTAGAGTGTCCTTCAGTGGACAAAATGTGTTTAAGTGCCTTGGACAAAATATGATAAAGTGCTGTCTACGAAGCCCTTTCAGTGGATACAGTGTGGTTAAGTGCCTTCTTCAGTGACATTCCAATGGACAAAATATCATAAGTTGCCTTATATGGTGCCCTTCCAGCAGATAAAATGAGGTTAAGTGCCCTCTGGAGTGTCCTTCAGTGGACAAAACATGTTAAAGTGCCTTCTCTGGTGCCCCTTCAGTGGACAAAATAATGGAAAGTGTCTTCTACAGTGCTTTTTCAGTGGATAAAAGGCAATGTTATGCCATCTAGGCTGCCTTACATGCTAGAAAATTAGTTGGCCTCTACGTGCTTGTACATGTTTAAATAGTTAATAGTTCCCTGTGTGTTTTTATAACAGAGGTGACTTTTGGTGTGCTGGCGCCTCACTGCATAAAGCTGGTGCCCTTTTTATTTTTTCACCCCTGCCCCTCAAACAGCCTGAGTCTCCCACTTGCTGCAACACTTTATTACATATAATATCACAATGTGTAATACATTATTGTGTTTTTTGTTTTTATATACTTCTACAGATGAAATAGCACATGCATTATCACAGTTTGTGGGTAGTAAAACACTAACTCACTGCATCATTTCAAGCACTCATTAGAGTAATGGTAATGACTTGTATTGATTTTCACACAGCAGCACTGTTTCTGTGCGCAGCCCCAGGCTGTAAAATGTCAGCATCTCGAGAGTCTGACGGCTTGACTTTTTGCATCCATAATAAACTCGTGCTCTCATTACTTGCTACACTTGCAGAGAGATTGAAGTTTGTGTTGGCACAGTATTATATGAACATAAATATGCATTGTCTGCTTCAACAAATTTTGATGAAATTACACCAGTCATTTCGTCAATACTAATTTGGTTGCCTATTTAGAGCTATAATGCAAAAGGTTCTTGTTTTATTTAGTATGTCTCAATCTTTGGTGTGAAGCACAGCCTGCAAGGTCTGCAGAAATTGTGGGATTTCCTGTCAATCAAACAATCTGGGCATGCACTGCAGCATCTTTTTCCTTTTTATTGAGTTTCTATCTGTGGCACTTGGTCAAAGAGGAGTAAGGAAGAATATATGGAAATAATACATTAATACTATAATAAATGTTTTTACATTAACAATACATCAAATTACTATCTGCAATCTGAAAGAGGCTACTTGAGGTGATGAACACAGAGAATTATCACCTGACTCTATAGATCTCCCTAGCTATTTGGAGCTGTTAATGTATTTGATTTGGTTTTATGGTGCACAACTTTCCTGTTTTGAATCATTCTTATGGGTCTCATCACTCACTCACTTTCACTGACTACACACTACCTTCCCAGCACCAAACAAAAAAGATAATAGTGAAGCATTTATCAACTCAGAAATCAGATATTTTGCTCAGGAGTTAGTTGGGACCAAATAAATTAGTGAATATTGGACTTAAAACTGGAAGTAACTGAGACAGAATAAACTGATATATAATTAATTGACTGGAGCAATGTGTAACCATATTCAGCACGGACATGGACATTAACCTGCAAGCAGAGCAGCTGCTGCCGTTAGCACTGCTAACGATAGCCACACTGTGGAGCAGGCTGGCAGCTAACATCAGCTCCAGGTCGTTTACCCGCAGACACTGTGATCCTCTTCGGTCTGAAAAGGTGAAGCATTTAGTGAGTTGTCATGTTTTGTAGGTTAATCTGTAATGTTTGTATTACACCGCACAAAGCGGCAGACATTTCAACAGCATTTAAAGTGTGATTTGGCGACCGTAGACTGTAATCAACGGCTTCAAATGGCTCTTAATCCAGAGTATTTTTTCAGACAGTGTTTAACATTATCAGTGATAAATGGTGCTTAATTTTAACTGCTTTCTGAGTGTTTTCTTACTGTTAGACTAGGCGACTAGTCAAAATTTAATTTTGCGTTTAATCGTCAAGGAAATTAGTTGCCAGTAACATCCCTATTCTATACAACAGCGGACAGGCTGAGTGATGTGTTGCTTGTTGGGAAAACTGCTCATCCTGTAAACACAGGAATAAGAAACTTTTTTTTTAAGTTAGTCATTTATGTACATGAATGTGTGCACGCTGCATGCCACCCCTGCATAAGTCGGTGCCCCACTTGGGCCTCGGTTGTCAAAAAGTCTATAAACGCCCCTGGTTACCAGGTCCTCATTTGCAAAATCTAGACTTAGATCTGACAGTCAGCTGTTGTTGAGCTTCTATATCATTGCTGGTGCTGGATGGCCCTGATAGACCTTTTTCACAGCAGCCATATTGATGTGTAGTGTAAGGTGGGGTAAACACAGGTGTTACCAGTGACACTAATTAAAGTCCTGTTCCATTTAGTGTAGCGGAGCCTTCCTAGTGAGCCTGCATGCTCATAGCAGCACCCTGACTCTATATAACCTTGAGTGGAACAGGCCTTTAATTAGTATCATCGGTAACACCTGTGTATACTTTTTAATGTCAAAATGGCTGCTGTGAAGGAAAAAAAAAGTCTACTGGCAGTTATTCAGCTGTTTGTCCACACTGAATTTGTGGCAGTGGCTGTTAGTGAGAGAGAACTCTGTGGTTATTCAAGTTAGCTTTCACCCATTTAATAAAGTTTCTCTTTAGTTTTTTGCTTGTCTTGTCTTCTAACACAAACAAAAGACCACAGAATGATGAGCAAACAACAAAGCGGTTCAGTGCCAACTGCAACTTCTTATCAGATGTATTCTCAATTTATATTCAAAGCATATAACAAGACAGTAAAAGCATATTGACTGAATGGTTGAATGGTTGGCCAGTTTGCTTTGTTTGCCCCTCTGTGATGTTTATTTAGATTATGAAACAGACTGCTGACTAGATATTTCCTCTCACACAAATGCAGAACATACATAGATTTCAGCAGTCGGCTACAGTTTGCTGTAGCCTCTGCGGTCAGCTCAAGTGCAAATTATAACGGAAGACGTGCTGCAATGGAAAGTGTCAGCCTGCGTCTGAGCCGGTCTGATGTGGTCTGTTTGGCGTGTCAGGACCTTGTGTTACTGCAGCCTGTTAAGGAGAGGTTGAGACATTCACACTATTATCTCTAACAGGATGAGGTTTTCTTGTCCCCAGCTTCACACCATCATATTTTCTGATCAGGTGCTTCGGCAAATTGCTTCTGGAGGTTGCAGCCGTGGAAGGATGATTCTGACCTGGATGCAGCCTACATTTTATGATAATGTTCCTACTGTCAGCTACACGTATGCGACATCATATCAGACCTTTATGTATTTTACTTTCTGTCCTTTATCCAACAGTGTAGAGGCCACTGCACTTAGGTACCACTCCAATTCCAAAATAATTGGCACTCTGCGTAAAATGTAAATTAAAACAGAGTGCAATGATTTGCAAAAACATTTCAACCTACAGTATAATCAGTTGAATGCAGTACAAGGACAGGATATTTAATGTTCAAACTGATTAACTTTATTGGATTTTAATGCCTGCATGTTCCAAAAAAGTTTGGACAGGGGCATGTTTGCCACTGTGACTTATCACCTTTTCTTTTAACACTCCAGTGTTTGGGAATTGATAATGCACCACACATTTTCAACGGGCGACAGCTCTGGACTGCAGGCAGATCAGTCTAGTACCCGAACTCTTTTACTACGAAGCCACACTGCTGTAACACATGCAGAATGTGTCTTGGCATTGTTCTGGTGAAACAAGCAGGGATGTCTCTGAAAATGACATTGCCTGGATGGCAGCATATGTGGCTCCAAAACCTGTGTGTGGGTTTCAGCATTAATGTGCCTGTCACAGATGTGACAGTTAGCCATGCCATAGGCAGTAAAACACCCACATACCATCACAGAGGCTTTTGAAGTTAGTGCTGGTATCAGGATGGTCCTTTTCGTCTTTAGCCTGAGGTCCCAACGTCCATGCTTTCCGCAAACAATCTGAAATGTGGACCCTGTTTGGCCACAGCACACGTTTCCACTTTAGTTCATCTCAGATGATTTTGGCCCAGAGAAGTCTGTTGTTGTTGATATGTCTTTCTCTTTGCATGGTAGAGTCTCAATTTGCATTTGTAGATACAGCGACAAGCTGTTTACTGACAACAGTTTTCCAAAGTTTTCCTGAGCCCCTGTAGTATCCTGTAAACCAGTGGTTCCAAACTGAGGGGTGTGGAGCTACTGCAGGGAGGTGTGAATGACCAGAAATATAGAGTGAAACAAAGTAAAATAAATATGATTTAGTTTACTGATGATATCATGCAGACCTTTCCAAAAATTTAACTTTTTAAAAAAATCAACTGTTCCCCCAAGTATTGTTAATAACTGATAATAATTGGGGGGTTGGAGGAGTGTGAACTTTTTCAGTCCAGAAAAAGTGCTTTATACAATTATGTGCTTTTAAAGCAGTACCGCCTGAGGGGTCAAAGGTCAAGGCATTCAGTGTTGGTTTTTGGCCTTGCCCCTCATGTGTGGAAATTTCTTTGGATTCTCTGAATCTTTGAATGATATCATGGATTGTAGGTGGTGAAATCCCTTAA
Organism: Lutjanus campechanus; assembly: GCA_027495735.1. Classification (NCBI taxonomy): domain Eukaryota; kingdom Metazoa; phylum Chordata; class Actinopteri; order Lutjaniformes; family Lutjanidae; genus Lutjanus; species Lutjanus campechanus. Next base: position 16,001 of record JAJHUR010101287.1, on the reverse strand, counting down.
CACTAAGTAATCCACAACTTTTCCCAACACAGCTTGTCTTTTCTTGTTCCTGTCCCAGCTTTTTTGAAACGTGTTGCATGCATCAAATCCAGCATGAGTGTATAATTACAAAAAACAATCGAGTCTATCAGTTTGAACATTAAATGTCATGTCTTTTTACTGTATTTAGGTGAATACAAGTTGAAAGGTTTTTTGCAAATCATTGCATTCTGTTTTTATTTATTTATTACACAGTATCTCAGCTTTTAAAGAGTTGGGCTTGTATGTTCTGTCAGTGGAAGTGGTATAGAGTTCAGCAGAGTATAACACAATTCCATTAAAGTTTTATGTGAAACTCAGTAAGTCTGTTTTCAGCTGGCCGATAACTTTGAAATAATGGAATGAACTCCAACACTTGTAAAGACTATCAAGACTATCAACAAACTTTTATCGATATATTTTTACCAAAATGTCACATGTTATTACCACTATCACTTTGTGCCTCTAAGGTTGTTGCTTGATGTTGCTTTGTTCTTCATTACTGCAAACTGTCTGTTTGGCTTTGCTCAGTGGGCACCCTTGGGGGTGGTGAGTTTGAAACCCAACTTGTCCCTGTATGGATAATTATCCCCTCTGTTTGTTATGCTTCAAGCCTCAATCACACGGCCAGCTGAAATGGAACAGAGAGCAAACATTTAGCCTCACAACGTAAACATCAAGCCTCTTGTGTGTTGGGAGTGTCATGGTTCATCTCAAACAGAGATTTCACTGAGCTGGAACAATAGACACAGAGTATAAACATTGTTCCATGCTGCCCTCCAATATCATCATCCAGCATGTTATGCAAATTTTTCCAAACAATAAAATACAGCCTATAAAACATGTCATTTTTGCTCTAAATTTACTTTAAATTTGACCATCCAATTTTTATAGTAAGTATGCAGAGTTAAGTTTGATATACAGTATTTTGCATGCATACAAAAACAGTCTGTACAATCACTCGTTATTAAGTAACATTAGCCTGACATCACCAGACTAATTCTTAAATGCAAATTACTCTGGAATATTTCAGTTTGTTTTCCAATTTCCAAGCGGTGTTATCAATGGGCGCACACCAACATATCTCTGGATGCAGTTGGAGAGACCTACAACCAATCAGAGCAACAAAACACATGATGCAGAGTAGTTGGTAAGTCAAACTTATCAAATCCTCATGGAAATACAGTAACATGTCTGTCTTATCAACAAAATTTTGTCTTTTAGAGAAAATGTACTGTCCAGTTCATGAAATGCTGACAGCTTGGTCTAACTCCCAACTTGTCAGATAACGTTGAAATGTCACCGCCCCCTGGTGACTCAGAAAATGCAGATGAAATGGTTATACCAGGCTTCACAGGTGACTTCAATGTAAACCCATCTGTGGCTATATAAGACTCTCAGGGCTGTTGACGTAGTATACAGAGGGAGAACGTACACACATGGAGGAGGCGGGGTGGATGGATGGCTCAAACAACTACAGGACTTTCACCCAGGAGACCAGGGTTTGTAGGTGCACACCGTTACGTGTGTCTTGTGACTTTGTAGCCACGGCAACCCTGAATATGGTTTTATTCCAAACCTAACCAAGAAGTTCTAGTGCCTAAACCTATCCTAACTGCGACCCTTTCACAGCATTAATCACATGTTAAAAACTGCTCTCTGACATGGCAAATACTGCCACTAAAGCGTACCTTTCGCGTCAGTACCAGACGCGGAGGGGAGGTGACATTTTATCGTAGTGTGACAAGTTGGGATGGGAATGTGTTGTGGATTCGACAGAAACAGTTATACATCAGGGGCAGCTATCTTGGTTGAATGAAAATCCCTCAACAGCCAGTAAGTTCATGATCCCCTGTGCAGTCTTTGTCTCAAACCTGCCCCATATTGGATGAACGGTTGCAATTGACTTAATCAAATCCAGGATGGGTGGAAATCTGTCTGTATATCTACAGTATATTGCCTTGTGAATGTAATTCATAGACCTCTTATCAAAAGCTAAAGCACTAACTAGTGTGTAAACTTAAATACTGTTCTGAAGATGGTTCCAGACATCTTGAATTCAATTTTTAGACTTTAAAAGATTGTCGGTAGCCAGTTATTTGATTTTAAAACCACAGAGGTCTTTCAAAGTAAAGGCTCTTGATAGGCTATAACACTGAAATACACTCTGGCCTATCAAGTATTACACAATGTCTTCAGTTTCCAGCCACAACACTGCTGACTCGGCACACGAGCATTTGCCCACCTGCCAGCCGCTGTGAATCAGGGTTCCCCCAAATCACTAATCCCAAATGTAACCCTTGGCAATAAGGAAGTTTTTTATTGGCCTTTACCACAAAATGACCACAATACATCAACGGGAGTTGAAAGGATTTTTGATCAATTCCAGTGAATCAAAGCTCACTTCCTCTACAGCTAAACTTTCTTGTTTGTTTTCCTTTCTGAGAGAAATTCTTTGACTCAGCGATTAGAAGGCCGTGCCACGAGTTATTGACCAAGCGGACAGCCTTCCTTCTTAGAACCACAGAGGTAGGACACACACTAGAAGAAAATGCAAAGTGGAACCCTCACATGAGTTTCATTTTGAGTACATTTTTTTTTATCTCTGCAAAAACACTGCCATCAATCTCACACTCTCTGCCTATAGCACATGTAAGCTCATAACTCATGCTGCTTGTGTCCATGCCTATATTTTTCTTGGATATCTGGTCACACACTGAAGAAGACGAAGGTGATTCAACTCAGGCTGATAAAATGCCAAAACTGCAAAACATGGTGCTAAATCTTATAGTGAAACTTTGAATGTGTTAATTCAGAAATGCAGTGAGGGCTGAGATTTCCTTTTACCTTAGTTGATTATCAATATTACTGTACTACGGGAGGCACACACACAAAAGACACTATGCAATGAGAGAAAATCAAAGGGTTGTAGGATGTACTAAGCGCTGCTTACTATATGAAAGTTCTATGTGCTATTGTAAAAACAAAGGTTTGAGGGTAAATACAGAAATGATCAGTGTGGGATTTACTTGTATGAGGTACTGCATTAATTCAGCTGTTCGAACTCCTTTTTCACACAAACACAGTATATTTGAAAACCATTTTTGAAGCCGTATTAACACTTTCTGTCCACTACAAAGCAAAAGAACCCTCAAACAAGCTGGCAGACACACAATCAAACATTAACACCTTTAAAAGCGTCTATAATGTGCCAAAACACCTACGCCTAATTAATTTGGACTTATGTTTATGTCCACCTGATGAATGCGAGTCCAATTTTAGTCAACACCATATCCTTTGAAAAATATCTGCTGCTAGATGTTTGTGTTTCTCTTTAAGAGGTTCTTGGCTGTTTGGTGCTGGGTAGGCACTGTTTAGTGGACCTAGCAAAAAATGTTTGCTGAAAACATCTGCTTGCTCAAAGGTTAATGAGAATGAGATGCAAACATGCAGTAAATGTGCTGTAAAAGCAAATCGGTGATCCAAAAGAAACTAAAAATGCTCCCTAAACAAGCAGGATTACGATTATTTTCTGTGGGTATAGCACTGTGAGTATCCTCTTTCACATTACATGTAGTCATTTGATTTTTCGTTGATTAAAAAGTATTGTTTAGTGGGGTTTTATTTTACCAACACTTTGATAGCTTTGTTTGGAATATTTGATACTTTTGGAGAAAGATAGTTTATTGTTCAGACTCATTCTTAGGTTGAGAAATAGTGATGTTTCGGGAATTAGACTCAACAATCGACTATTTTACCAACCTGTGATTTGCCAAATTCTCCCATCATGGGGAAAACTTTTTAAAGCCTAAAAACAGAGCTATGAGGAGGAGCAGAAGTCTAGTTTTCTCTCAGACCACTTGAATTACATCATGCTGAAAGTTTATGATGCAACTTTTGCCCATTGACACCAAAAATAAACAGCCTATCTCTGCTTTAATTTTCCAGAATATAGAGAAAAAAAAGTACTTGAGCACACTGGTGCCTTGAACTAAAATGCTCACAATGACAAATGTTCTTATGTTTAGCAGGTATAATGTTTGGGGACTGCCCATTGTTCCGACCACCCATTATTTTGAAACCCAAATAGTCCAAAAAATGTCCCACTGGCCCAAAAGCCCATTTGTCTGACAGCCTGTTATCCTGACTCTGTCCATGGTGCTGAATCGGTGGTTTTGCCCCTTTATAGGCTGTCTCTCTGGCCTTACACCAAACAAAATTTCAAGATTTTACCATCAGAGACAGTAATTCTAATGTCTGCATGAAGTGAGTTTTACTCCAGTTGGTCGCCGAAATTGTTAAATGTAGCTTGATCAAAAACTCAGTGGAAGCTGTCTTAATAGCCTTCAGTCTTTTTGTTGTTATGGTTTGGGTTATTTTTGGAGCAGTGGGCATTTATGTTCGGTATAATGCCAACAACTGGGCTTTAGGGGCAATAGGATATTTTTCAGACAATTGAGGTATTGGAATATTTAGGCGTTGGAACAATGGGATGGCATCTAATATTTACCATGTTCAGCATCTTCCTGTAGTGTGTCAGCATGCTAATATTTGCAGTTTAATATTTTGAAGTTATTTCACTTCATCCAAAAGGGGGACATGGGGTTCTGTACCAAATTGGATAGCAATCCATCCAACAGACATAGAGACATGTCAGTTTGGATCACCGTGTTGGACTGACCGCAGACCAACATTGCCATTTACTGAGCCCTGCTGCTCGAGTACCTCATAAAAACGACAGTGATTGCACTCATCTATCCTACCACTGAGCTATAATAAGCTCCTACTGCAATGTCTTTGATTCTTGACTCCAGTACTGAAACGCAATTACAGTGTTATCAGACGGAGAAGACAAACTTTGATTTTCAACCCACGCGTTTGTTTTATGATGATGAAAATGTGTGGATAATCAGCGTTTCAGCAAACATTCTGTATCCCATTCAGCTACCTCCCACAAACTGCTGACAAAACAAGAGAGGACTGTGCCATCAATAATAGCAGTGATTGTATCTGTTTCCCCTTTTCCTCTTTATCTTTTCTTTTTATTGTCCTCAGTAGGAGCAATCTGATAAGATAAAGTCCATCTCCTCAGAAATGTTGACACAAATGTTATTTCCTTAAGGTCATGCCGTGCCTATGGAGACAAATGGTCTTTGTTGTTATTATATTTTGCGGTTTGCTGACGCTGATGTTTTAACTCGGAGAATTATGCGACAAAAAGTCTTTGAAAAGGCGTGCTTGTGACAGAAGCAGTTTGCTTTAACTTCAATCCGCAGGAGACTGTTTTGTGTTTTATCTGGAACAATGAAGAACAATGAAGCAGGTCTAAATGAGGCTGCGAGCTTTCGAGGGGGTGGGGACCTCCTGTGATCAATAATGTGTCTGGTTGGTCTGGGCAGAGATTTAAAGAGAAAGGAGCGCTCCTCCTCTGCTGGGAGGTGTTTAATCCTCTGAGACGTACTATCAAAGTCAAAAGACTATTAAATAATACTGCAGGACCTTTGAGGTTATTGCAGTAGAGGCAGCGCTGCTGTCACTGTCATCAGGTTGAAAGGTGGAAACCATTTACAGGTCTCACCGTGGAACTCACAAATATATTTTGATTAATAAATACAGTGTGGTTTTAAATTGAACTTGATTTAATTAGGACATTAAAAACAAGCCTAGTGTGCTAAATATCTTCATCCACACTTTGTATGCGATGTACTGCATGCTATATGGCCAAAAGTACATGGACACCGCTGGTTAGTTTTGTGTACATTTATTCTGGGGCTGTTTTTCATGGCTCCTTAGTTCCAGTTAAGGAAAATATTAAAGAGAAAGTTCACTCCAAAATCAAAAATCTATTATTTTTTTATTTTTTATTTTTCATCTGGCCTGCAGTGCTATTTGTACATCTAAATTGTTGTGCTGTGAGCTGCCGAGTCTTGGAGATATCGGCTGTGGAGGTGTCTGCCTTCTCTTAAATATAATAGAACTAGATGGTACATGGCTTGTGGTGCTCAAAGCGCTAAAAAATACATCTGAAAAACTCAACAGCAATGTCTCTTTCTGGAAATCATGACCCTGTTACTCAAGATACTCCACAGATGTTGTTGTGAGCAGTTTCATTTAGGAACCCAACTTGCACTTAAGGCTGCTTCTGGCTAAATCAAACTTAAATGGATGAAATTGGACTCAAGCTGGCCAAGCAACAAGAAACCATAAACTGTTGCGACCACATACAACAAAACAACACAACATTGCAGGTCAAGGCATTGCACTCGATTTGTGGTCTAGTTCAGAGCTGACAGGATGCAACACACAAGCCTCCTGCAGGATGAAGGGAAGAGGACTCTGTGTTTACATTAAACACACAACCATCTAGTTGCTGCTGTTTATATTCAAAATGATGCAAATTCATGCAATGCAATGCAATTCAATTCAAATCAAATTTAGCATATGCATCAGTCATGGTGAAAATTTATGTGCGATGTGGATTTTGGTGGTGGGAGTGGCCAAATGACTTTAAAGTGCAGCCCTTGTGGCACGTTTCACCGACATGCACGAAAATTGGTACACCCATGTATCATACCCAGGCGCACAAAAAAGCCTCTTGGACCCATAGGCCAAACCCAACAGGAAGTCGGCCATTTTGAATTTTGTGGTCAATTCAGGTGTTTTACACGTGTCATATTTTAACGAACTCCTCCTACAGAATTAGTCCGATTGACTTCAAAATCGTTGTTGTGCCTTCGAGACTACTTTGTAATCAAAAGTTATCAAAATATTTAGCTGTCACTGAAGGGCGTGGCTGTGGCGTGGTGTTGAATTTTGATGTCTCGCTATGAAACACGAAATTGCTATGACTTAGGTGTAAATGATCCGATCTACATAAAACTAAAACATGTTTGATAATAGTACCACTCTGAACACATCTACATGACGATCAGGAGTCATACACATAGCGCCACCTAGTGGAGACATGAGGTGATATCGAATTCCTTCCTGTGGTGTCTGAAGTGCATGAAAATTCAGTACCCCGTCGACCGGTCGGCGTCTAACGACATGGTCACAGTTGCAGCACAACCCGATGGGTGCAGGGGTGTGAGGGCCTGTACAATGCTGCTTGCAGCTTTAATTTTGTTTTATATTTCATCCCATTCTATGCTGAGTTTAATTAGTTATCTGTATATTCTATGTGTGTGCAGCAAGAAGGAACTACAACTCTGATTTTGTTGTTTTACCCTGTGTTGTGTAATGATAATAAATGACCTTGTTACTGTGAGCTGTCCCTTCTAATATTACAGTGCTGATATTTTCAATGAGAGTGTGCCTCCAACTCTGAAGCAACCATTTAGGAAAGGCTTTCTCCTCTTTCAACATGACAATGCCCCATGCAGAGTCCATAGCATGAAAAATCTTCACTTAGTGCTGCGCCGAGCCCTGACCCCGACCACGTTCAGCACTTTTGTGATGAAAAGTGACTGTGAGCAAGACCTTATCACCCAACATCAGTGTCTGACCTCGCTGACACTTTTGTGGCTGAATGGGAGCAAAGCCCTGCAGCAAGGTAACAAAAATCTCGTGGAAAGCCTTCCCAGAGGTGTGGAGGCTGTTACAGCAGTGCTTATGTCAGTACAGTGTTATGTGTATGTACTATAGACCCTTTTAACATTATAATTACATCTCAGTATTAGCTGGACACAAACTAAACTAAAAACTCAGTTCGAACATGAATCGCCTCAGAATAGTAGGCCACATAACCAAGCAAAAATGTCATTGTGTGTCGTTGGTTGGCAGAATCAAAGTACAGTCTCGGTAACACAACCCTGGGAAACTCAAAATGTTTTCATTTTCAACAGAAAATATATAACTGATCACTTTCTGAATTCAAGTTTCTCTCATTTTCTGAACTAGGCAATTCCCTTGTTAAACAAACTTCATTTAAACTCAACAGACAAACAAAATTAAAATTGCAAAATTAAAATCACCAAAACAGTCTTGGTCAGTATTTCCACTGTCATAACATTCACCAACTCATGTTTGGTCAGAACAAATCTTTAATTTACCGTGAGGTGGAAGAGGTGAAAACAGTCTGGCTCTGCATGCTGTTTTCCTCTCACTCGTCCTCCTGGCTCAGTGGGTGTGTACTGTGCTGCTGAGTGTGTTGCGGAGCAGGACTTGTTAGTCTGCACAGCATTAAATTAGCAAAATGAAATGTCAAAAAATGCCCAGTAAACCAACCGCCGCCCAAGCCTATGGCAACTGTAGAAAGACGGTCCATCTATTGAGCAGATGTGTCAAAAGTACATTCATTCCTTAGTCAAGTAGAAGTACTGATTTAACTCCATGTAAAAGTGAAAAAAGTACAGGTTCTGAAATAAACTTTAAGTATAAAAGTAAAAAGTCTCCCTCGAAAGGACATTTCTATCATCTGGTTCTGTGCAAAGCTGACTAAACCTCACCTTTCCTCCACGGTTAAGTCTCCCTGCCTTGTCTGTGTCATCTTGTTTTTGTCTTGCTATGTCTTTAACATCATTAATCCTCTTCTTACATCTGTTGTGTGTGATATGCACCGATGGATACACCAAGTAATCATCTTTCATCCCATCCATTTAGGTTGAAATCTGTTTTGATGTTGGGGAAAGTGGTGGCAGTGACGCAAATTAAAAATAAGTTAGTAATTTGCCTCAAATGCATTAAAACTAAAGTAACAAGTCTGTTTTGAAAATGTAAGGAGTAGAAAGTACAGATATTTGTATTAAAATGTAGGGAGTAAAAGTAAAAAGTATTTGTACCTTGTTACTTCCCCCCTCTGCCACTGAGTGAGCATGTACGGGTCGGCCAGTCTGGTCCCATCAATGTTAAACTCTCAAGTAACACTGAGTAACTGTACATATTCAGAAGAGCTCATATTTTCTTCAGCCACTGATAAGCTGCAGAAAATACCTCCAGCCAAACTCCGTTGAGAAATGAAGTCATAATGCTGAAGGGGTCTATACTATACAGTGCATCACTCTTTATCGCACTTTAGTGAGGATTTATCATGTGCACTGGTCATTTGTCTGTCAAGCCTTGAAGCACTGAGAGGTCTGCTCAGTTCTGACATTTTTGCAATTCTGGATGGGTTTCTTGTTAGTGTTGCCTGTTTTATTTTGTAGTTCTTGTCTTTCTGCTTGTTTTCTGGCTATACTTCCTGTCTTTGTCTTGTTTCCCTCCCTTTTGGGTTCTGATTGTTTTCACCTGTCCTTGATTGTTTCCACCTTTCATTAATCAGCCCCGTGTATGTATATAGTCAGTTTGTGTTCGCTTTTTCAGTTGTCAGGTTGTCTGTGTCTGTTCCCTGCTGTTTCCTGTGTTCTTATATTCATTCTGGTTTATTCTTTGTAGTTTTTTTGAACTCTTGTTTTTGCTTTTTCTCGGACTGAGTTTGATTTTTACCTGTTCTTTCCAGCTGACTTGTGTTATTTTTGTGTTTCTATCCACTCCCCAGTAAGTTTGTCCCTTGATTTCTGGGTCCATCTCAGAACTGAATTCTGGCAGATCCTTAGATTTCATTAAACTGAGAGGCAGGCGCACGGAGTATGAGCAATAATTCTGTCTGACACAGGCTGCAATATTTATCCCAGTTTCTTTTCCCATCAGTGGTTAATTTGGTTAAGTGTAAAGTCTTGAAGGGAGGCAACGAAATTCATAATGTGCTGTATAAGGCCCTTAAGACTTGTAGGACTTATCAAGGTGGAATCTAATTTAGATCATGTGTGGGTGTTGCATGTTGGCTTTTTGGAGGGAATAGAATAATACATCTGAAAGAAATGAAACAGAATAGGAGAATAAATTCTGTGGAAGGATAAATTAGAATTTTGTGCCTTTGTGTCAGCCACTTTCCACAGTAGCAGCAGCAGTTTGGTAACATCCAGCCCCTTGAGTGTCACTGGCAGCCCGTCTCTCCCTGCACCCCTCGCAGGACAACACCAAGCCAGACTCACTTTGAGGTTCAGGCCAGACACAGAAGGGGTGCCAAGCTGGGCGTCTGCCATTACAACCCTTATCTCTCTCTCTGGCTTCCCTCGTCTCACCTTTTTTTTCTTTCTTTCTTTTTTTTTTTGGCGATCATCATAGTGAACTGGAAAAGTTGGATAGCTGCAAAATTTTAACAGAATTTCCCCTCAGTCAGAAAAGTGTTTTTGCATTAGCTTGAGGCATGTACTGCTCAAGCATTTATGGGACAAATAGCACTAGAAATTAATTTCTTAAATAATTGACGCAGGCTTGTTACGGCCAGGCCAAAGAAGAATTTTCTTTGCTCAACAGTAGAAAAGTGACTTTTGATGTTTTGACATGTTATTTGTACAATATCTGTCCACTGCAGCCTGTCATAAACTTCAAACCTTCAGACCCGCTGTTTCTGTGTGTGTGTGTGTGTGTGTCAATAAGAATGTGTCCACTTTGTCCTGCATGAGCTGACAGCTGAAGCCAGTAAAAGCCATCATTGCTCTTCACTTTTTTTTGGATGCCATTTTGGCTTTCATAACAGACCAACAATACACTGCAACACCAGATCACCCGGAGGAAAATATGGATTTGACCTTTAAAGAGTAACTTGTGTTACTGTGCAAAGGTGATCAGACTAGCTGCAACTGATGTGTGACTTCTGTCCTCTTTTCCAATGGTGATGCCCACAACAGCAGCAATTTTTGGACATTAGACTGCCATATGCATGGCATCTGCATATGCCTCTGCATTGTGTCGCCCATAGAGTGCTACAGGGATAATGCATTATTGCAGGTGAACCCGGAAGTTAGCATCACTCTGGTTCCTGCCACAAAAAGCCAGTGGGATTTTGGATTAAAATTAGCTCTCTGTCAAACAAATGTTTACGACACTTAAATATTTTGTTCAGCAAAATAATCTTCACAAATTACTACTTTAAAAAATTTTTTAAAGCATAAATGCAATTGGCAGAAGTGAAAGGTAACGTTAGGCTATAAACTAACTGCATCACCGCTGCATGACTCAATGTCACCACCACTGAGCGACTAATGTTTGGTGTGATGATGTTTACGAGACATCCTCTGTAGTCTCATTTAGCCTGTGGGCTCACAGTAAAAGTGTGTATGTGTGTGTGTGTGTGTGTGTGTGTGTGTGTTTGTGGGGGGCGGTGTTTGGCATAGGTGAGGTGATGGTTGATCATTGGGGTTGTCAAAATTGTTCCCACTAATAGCTGTTTCCTGCTCTGGGTCATGCAGGTCTGTGATGGAAATCAGCCTCCAACCGATTACACTCCCAGATTTTGGATTGACACACCGCAGTTGGACCTCGCAGTGGGAGGAGGCAGGGCCCTACTGTGACGGCTGATGTCTTGATGCTTTTAGAGACGGATCTGACAAATGGGACCGGGACAGACTGAACTGCGAGATGAGACCTAATGCGGTGAGTTTCTGTCATTTATCTTTGATAAAAGAAATCCTGAAATGCACTTATTCATTATGGCAATTCAGGCCCTGTTTTGTTCTTTGATTGCGGTTTTACTTGCGGGTTCGAGACAATGCTTTATGCTTAATAGTGAAAATAAAAGTATTTCCACATGCACAGTGTGAAGAGAACTCAAGGGATTGGGACTAAATAGCTGTGCACCCTTAAGAAAACCACTTATCAGTGAGGCTAATCGGAAAAAAAGGCTTCAATTTGCTAGAGAGCATAAAGATTGGACTCTGGAACAATGGAAAAAGGTCATGTGGTCTGATGAGTCCAGATTTATCCTGTTCCAGAGTGATGGGGGCATCAGGGTAAGAAGAGAGGCAGATGAAGTGATGCACCCATCATGCCTTGTGCCTATTGTACAAGCCTGTGGGGGCAGTGTTATGATCTGAGGTTGCTTCAGTTGCTCAGGTCGAGGTTCAGCAACGTTATGTGGCCGAAAAATGAGGTCAGCTCACAACCTGAATATACTGAATGAGCAGGTTTTTCCATCAATGGATTTTTTTTCTTCCCTGATGGCACAGCCATATTCCAAGATGACAATGTCAGGATTCATCGGGCTCAAATTGTGGCAGAGTGGTTCAGGGAGCATGAGACATCATTTTCACACATGGATTGGCCACCACAGAGTCCAGACCTTAACCTCATTGAGAATCTTTGATCTGGAGAAGACTTTACGCAGCGGTCCGACTCTCCCATCATCAATACAAGATCTTTACGAAAAATGAATGCAGAAAGAAATATGATATTAATATGGAAGACATTCTTTGGCCAGGCATGCATGTATATTTATGTTGTTTTTTGTACGCTACTTCCCCCACTAAAATTGGTCCCCACTTGTGTAATCAGCATTCTTGTAGATGAGCACAGTGCGCGCATGGTGTGAGAGTCTCATCGTCATGCCCATCCACACGGCTGCACAGATGCAGAGGCTTTCAGCGTGATCTTACTGTAGAAAGTACTTCAGGAGCCAGAATGCTTTTGGGGGTCAGGAACTACATCTTAGGGGCCGAAGCTCCTGCAGCTGCAACGCAGCCAAAGTTCTTGCATAGCTAAAAATGTTCCTGGCAAAGTAGATGTGATTAAAAAGAGCTTTACTTGTGAGAGTATGATCGGTGGTGGCAGATGTAGCTTTTTGTATTAGTTTGTGGAGTACTTTGTATTTAATTAGTTTAGGTCTTTGGCAGAGACTGCCGAGCTCGACGTGCAGGTATTCTTGTTCGCACCAGCCTCTGGACATCTTTCACACATCACCCAAGCAGGGTGATAACGAGGTTGAATTTAAATTCTACTATAAGTCTGTTTAAAGAAAGCCTCACACTAGCACTTGGAAATATTCAGCTGTTGAAAATGAATCTAAAAGATAATGAGTTGTTAATCACAGCAGCTCTGGGTGTTTAATCTATCCACGGCAAAGAGACTGTTCACCTGAAGTCCCCCAGAGAAAAGAGAGGTGTCTTACAATAGCTTTTTCAGCTCTGAGTGAGAAGCTTATTCTCTATACTTCCTCCCAGAAGGATCACACAGAGCTTGAGGTATACCACAATATACAGTAAATTTGGCCTTTTCTTTCCTACCTACTCTATGATTCTCAAAATAAAATAACTGTGTTGCATCAGTATTCTACTTCCCAAAAAAAACCTCAATCAGTCTTATTAAAGGATTTCAGACAACACGGCAGGAAAAGCCTGCCATGAGCGACAGTTGATTTTCTGGTGTGATCTGTTTAGATGGCAGGGTCTTATCAGAAAGCTGCCATTCCCAATGAGGAAGCGACGCTCCTTTAATTACGCTTAATCCAGGGAAAATGTAGCCAGTCATATCACACATGTCACATTGGGCAACTAAATATGGTCGTCGTTTCAACGGGAAGATGCTTTCAGACAGTCATCAGACACTGCTCATGTTCGAATCCAAGGGGTGTCTTTCTTTTCAAATCACTCAGCTGTCACCCTGTTTACCAGAGTCTGATCCAGTGTGGACGGACAGGGACACAAACACATTTTCAGGGAACTGGGGAGCAAGATGGGAAATGCAGTGCAGAGAGAGGAAAGGCAAATTGATCTTTTAATGGGTGTAGATACATTGGCAGGAACGACGGAGATGCACCATTGAGTGGTTAATGGTAGAGAGGAGACATGACTCAGTGCTTATGACACTTTATAAGGAAATTAGAAATTGAACAACCTGACAGAAAGGTATGGAAGATAAGATTGCCTCCTCGCAAGGTTGAAGGATAATTCTGGTTTACGATATCTTGGGTTTCATTTTTATGGGGAAAATGGCAGGGGTGTGTATCTCACTGAATGAGACCGATTCAATACGTGTCTCTATACATATTCAACGATGTCATACAGTTAAGAAACTTTTAAATAGCCACCAATTTGACACGATACGACCATGTTCAGCTTTTTACTGATACTGGCCGTCTGAACCGATGCACTCGAATTGTACACATTAATGTCAGATGCATGAGTGAATTGTTTTCACCCCTAAAAAACGAACTAAACTAAAACTAAACTAAAATAAGGTGAGAAAAACTTTTCAATCTAATGCAATAAAAATAAAAACTAGACTTACCAAACTAATATTGTGTGTAGCCTAATTAAATCAGATGTTTGGGGCCAGTGCTGATTTGAGAGGGAAAAAATTCACCTCTTATGATACACTGGCAAGTATGTTTTTCTTAAACCTGTCAAACATTGTTAACCAATTCTAGAAATGAAAACTAAGAAAACAAATAAA
>JAJHUR010101286.1:0-14059 GCA_027495735.1 Lutjanus campechanus | reverse complement strand
TTTTACCTCATTCCCTGTAATATTTAGCAAAAAAAAAATCAACCTTCGGGAGGACGGGTCCCGCTGGCATTTCCCGGGCGAGAAATTACCGGCCTCCAACCCTAATATGCATGCCTCCAGATATCATGAAGATGTGGAAATGGCTGTGAAAATGGTCAGGAACGTTAATTCATGCACAAATTAAGTCTTAAGGCTTATTGTGAATAGGGTCGCAATGGTTTGTCCTTTTTAAAAAGTGGGTCCCTAGGAAAAAAGTTTGGGAAACACTAGTTTAGGTCACTGATGTCACGTTTTATTTGTATAGCCCAGTATCAGGTGGTTGTATCCGTCTTGACCAAAGAGCAAGGGCTGGTGGAGCATGTCAAACCACAAATTCAACAGCCAACTGCACTACTGCAGAACTTCCTGCAGGCCTGTAGGCCACTCACACAATTCCTATAATGAAATAAAAATCACTGTTCCATCTCACCATGGCATGCTGTGTTGGTTATTTTTGTGTGAGAAATGAAGAAATAAAAAAATCCCATCTAAGGGAGGGCAGAAAGCCCAAACTTAAGTAGGGAATGCACTGAAAATGAACATTATTTTGTCAAGGTATTCACCAAAGATGTGTTGTGTTCTCTCTCAGGACATGACTTGGGGAGCACACAGGTTCTTAAACCGTAATTATGAGAGTAATCTACACGTTTTCATAAAAGTTTTTTAAAGTGAAAGCTTAAGGGATTAAGGGCGCAAATTAGGGCCACAATCAAGGACACATTATTATGCTTATCCTTCGATAGGTGGAAGTTAGCTAATATTTAAGTAAAGCATGTAAAATTAATCTGGCTAAGATGAGGGGAAGGTTTTGGTCATGCTTGAGCTAAAATGAAGGAAAAAAAAGTCCTCCAGTGTTGGGGGCCAAACAGATAACATGCACAGTAACAGCAAGGAGAGAGAGGGCGGTTGCCAATTTCTTGAACTTGGGCAGCTATTTGCCACTACGTTAATGATGGTTCAACTTTTTTAACTTGCTGGCCTGGCTCACTGTGTGACCATGGCAACCACAGAAGCCACTGAGGAAAATTATACATGTGCAATTTTACTAGTAGCTGAGTTTCCCTGGAGCAACATTTAACAGATCAATCATTCAGCAGGAGCCAATAAATTTTCATAACAGTTAGCAAAAAATTCTAAATTAAGTGTATCATATTTTTGATCTACAACCCACACGATATGGCCACACAATGAGTTGGAGTAAGGACGTAGCTGGACAGCAGTAGCCCACAGTGTATAGAAAAGGGTATGTTCTTCCCATAGACCATATATTAGATATAGTGGAAGGAGCTTCTCGGGCTTGCATTCTTTCCCATAGCCAGCAGGGGGTACCTCAACAGGTGGCTAAAAGAAGTTCAATTTTTATGAACCCTTATGGCAGAACGAGTCGAGTTCTTGCTTGACTTATGACCTCAGTGAACAATTTCAAATTTCAAGTCTTCTTCATGATGTTCATTTTGAAGATTATGGCCCCATTTTGGTTGAAATAGAACATAAAGCAGGGGAAGCTGACAAACTAAGCAGAGCTGATCAAATATGAATCAAGATTCTGCCTATTTCTTGCCTAAATGGTTTTAGAAACATGTTTTAGTGTACTGTTTAACTGGAATACAAGAAACTTTGTGACGCTCTGATACTGATGGATTTGTTATGTCCCTTGGCACAAGGTATCCTTTAGCAGAGGTGGCACCAAGTCATTGCTCTGCAAGTCACAATTAAGCCAAACTGGTTGATTCCACCAAGCACAGCACGTCTATGTCACAGTTCTGATCCGTCCTCCGCACAGCCGCAAGCCCCACCAGCAGTGTTTCAGAAGCGATTCAGCAGTGAAGCGTTTTGCCCACCTGATAATGTTTACTTGCTCAGATTTTGTTGATTAGGTCCTCTTTCCTCGCTCTCTGTGCTTCTACCATGGATAAGCAGGTGACGTGGTTAAGTTTCTTACATAGGGGTCTTTTATTTTGAAAATTAACCGGACTATCCCTGCTTTTTCTGTGTCTGACTTCCTGCCTGTGACACAGCCGTGCCTGGTGGAAATTGCAGGTAAGGTCTTTGCACTCAACTCCCAAATCAAGACTGAGTCTCAAGTCTCAAGTGCCATGTCCTAAACCTTGAGTTATGAGTCCTAAATAAGTCATAATGTGCTCTTCATAAATGCAATGTCATTTTAACTACAGATTCTCGTCTTACTGTTCTTTATGCAACTTCAAATGCCAAATCAAGTTGGAAGTTGTTGCATCTGTCTGTAATTTTCTACCTGCACATAGAACTTAATTACAGGTTGTGGTTTGGGATAAAATAAGCATATTACATGGAAGTGAAATAAGTAAAGTCATGCATATAATATATAATAATATATAACGTTGACTTTTTGTTTCTCATGGGACATGAATCCTGGCCTCCTAGGAGAAAGTCCCGTGTTTACCCCACCTCGTTCACAGACTTTCTCACTCTTTACACTACGTTCCCTGACCGGATGGCTTTGAGTTACTTGAAAGCTCAGTGTGTCTCCAGACTACAGACGCTATAGGATACCCTGTGCATCTGTGTGAGACACCAAGGGGTGTGACAAAATGTTGGTATTGACGACCTGAGAAGGAGAATGGGCTGTTTCCTCTTATGGAATTTCATCACCTCTACGCTTAGCTCAAAATACTCTCCTTCTCTTTTACTAAAAATAGGGATGTCAGCTCCAGGTTCAATAAGTATGACTTCCTATAACTGACTTTGTACCAGGAATGGATTTTCTATCCTGAACTACCTTCTGTACCGCTGGCACTGACTGGAATGAGGAGGGTGGTTAGCATTTTATCACCCACAACCTCCTGGAATTTCAATCCCATCCAAACAGGGTTGTAGATGCAAACCTATAATACAGAGGTCAAGATAGAAGGTGTGCTCTAGCTGAGCTGGAGTGCTCTTGAGGGCACTGAACCCTGAAATGTGAAGTATTCTCAATTACAAATTAGGTATTTAACCGACGCTCTTATGTCGGCGACTTCACAGCACTCCACATGGGGAGTGCTATCACTATTATGTGAGAACCTGATGTAATAAATGAATGGAACCTCTGACCTCCAACGCCGAGCGAAATAAAGGGAAATAAAGTCACATGGGAGACATACTTCAGTATTATGATTTTCTCAGCTGTCAGGCTTGTTTCTCATTGCTTTATGGGTCTTCGTTCATGATCTGACAGTAATGATAGAGAGAATAAATCAGTTACCAGTTACTGCAGTTATTTAACTGGCAGTTTCACCCCACAACTGCCCCATTTACATTTGATTTATAAGCCACTGTAATGTGTTCGGGGGATGTGCCATATTTCCTTTAATAGATAAGGTTTTGAAGTCCTGCTGTGGCATTTCCATTAGCCGTGTTTACCTGCACACAGCGAGGAAAGCCCTAGCCTACATGTTCTGCTGTGATTTGTCAAAGCAATTAGACCTTCAATGGAAGTGCGTTCTCCCTTTTAAAGCGCACAAAGCACAGAGCTATGACAGAAGCTTTATTTCAAAGATTACCAGCACAGATGCTTGTGTGAAACTTGACATTCAAGCATAATGCAGGATGTTTTCTAGAGTGGTTGCTGTCATGTGGGTGAACTCTATTGTTACACAGTAGTTACAAAGCTGTCAAATGCGTGTTGCTCTAAATAGATTACAGGTTTTTTACCGTAAGAGGTGGTGCAGAGAGTCAAATTGATGCCCACTTCTGGTGATCTCATAATCTTGTAACGCCCGTGGCCTCCAAATCCAGGTTGTGTTCAATGTGAAATATGATTAGACCTATTAGAGCGTGTGGTAGACACAAAACGGAAGATGAACAGTCTGGATTAGAAAGATGCAAGGAGGATAGATGTAAATGTTTAAACTGTTGTGTAGAACACAACGGCGTGACCTCATTGTGTCAACGCTTGATTGAGTACAGAGAGAGAATCAGAGAATAAGGTAAGCGGGTAGACGAGGAGAAAGAACGGTGAAGAAGCTACATCTTGAGAGAGACAAGATTAAAGGATGAATAAAAATGAGAGAGAAGCTGGAAGTGGAGGAGGAGTTTAGGAAGAGGAGGATTATTGATATTCAAGATAACTACATAGCTGTACAGACAGTGGGCATATACTTTGATGATATGTAGATATATATAAATTTTTGGGATTACTATACCAAGGAGGTGTCATTTTCAGTCCCCAGGGTCATTATTTCCACTCAGGGTTAGGGAATGCCAAAAATCCAGGTCTTGTCCACTCAAAGTTTAAGTTTTTAAGTTTAAAAATGGCCACTGGATGGCCACTGGTTCATGATGACAGACTACACAGAGCTGATAGAGGTCTAGACCAGCCATCCCCAAACTTGAGAATGCCACGGCCAAATCTGGAATCTTAAAATCTTCAGTGGCCCACCCAAACCTTTAATCACAACTCTGATAACACACAAGAGTAAACGCAAAGGTTGTTAGATAATGTTTCAGTGTTAATGTGACAGATCACCAAATACAGTGAGGCACCTGTTAAACTCGGGCAGAAAAATTAAGAATAACACCTAATTTAAATCCTCTGGCCTTGTTTTATTAATTCCAATTACCTCTTTAAACTTATAAAATGCAACTAATGATTATTTTCATCATTGCTTAATCTGACGATTATGTTCTAGATAATAGTTGTTTGGCCTCTAAAATGTTAGAAAATGGTGAAAAATGTTGATCATTACTGTCCAAGGCCCAGGATGATGTCCTCAAATCTCCTCAAATGTCCACAGCCCAAAGATATTTAGTTTACTGTCATGAAGTAGTAAAGAGATCTGGAAATATTCATATTGAAGACGCTGGAGTCAGAGAACTTTTACTTTTTTCCCTTGAAAAAAATACTCAAACCAATTAATCAATCAAAAGATTTGGCAAATTAATGTAATAATCGATTTTGCTACATCTGTTTGACATCCAATTTGTGTCACATTGTCAATATCAAGGCAGAATATCTGTAACAAATTTTTTAAAAAAGGTAATCGCGATGATGAGATATAAGATGAAATGTAAGTTATGTTCCAAGGTTAATGTGACAGAATAACACCTCATTTAAATCGTATATCCTTGTTTTGTTAGTTCTGATTACTTTTTTACACTTCTACAATTGTAATACTTAAATTGAACCTGAAAGACATTGTATTTATTTTTCATGATTTCTCAAGGGCTTGGCTTGCAGGACTTTCACATCCCACCAGTGGGCCACAGTTCGCACTTTGGGAATCACTGGTCTAGACAAGCCCATCTTAGGTTCACTCCTCCAGATTACTGTATGCTTAAAGCAAAGGCTGGAGGCATGTGTTCACAAAGGGCTCAGGAGGAAAACTGCTCAGTCTATGTGCGCTGCATTCACTGGTTACCGTGAAAATCTGACATTACATCATTCAGTGTTGCTAACAGGCAGCATGGCTTACACAGTGCATGTCCGTCAGAAATGAGACATGCTGCACAACTCTCCAGTGCACCCTGATTTGTTATCAACATTATCCACTATCTTACTGTCACCCTCAATCTCCCCATGCCTGCAATTCCATTGTAAACTGTACAATAACTAGTGGTGCACTGATCCACCTTTTTCTCTCCCAAAAACCAAACCCCATATCTGAACTCAGGGATCTGCAGCTGCCAAATACAGGTCTGACACCTCTGCTCTCCTTTCCGCTGATTTATAAGATGTACAACAACACTTCCTCATTAGCTCAACAGTTAACTCATGAAAATATACTGTATAACACAATATTATGGGATTACTGAGATGTTACAATTGAGTGGACAGCTCGTTATGACTGAATAAATGTAACGTACAGTGATGAAAAAGAAAAATTTATGGAGGCATTGATGAAGAAAGTATATTTAATGTGGTTCATTTCAGGGCTGCCACTAACAGATTATGATTATTTTCGTGATGAATCGATTAGTTGTTTGGTCCATGCAATTTTAGAAAATGGTGAACAATGTTGATCAGTGTTGTCCAAAGCTCAGGATGACGTCCTCAAATGTCTTATTTTGTCCACAGCCCGAGGACATTCAGTTGACTGTAATAAACTAGTGAAAAACCAGGACAGTATTACATTTAATAAACTGAAAGCATAGAATTTTTCCTTTTTTCATTGAACATAATGACTTAAACCAATTAATCAAATATCAAAATAATTTAATAATAGATTAATCTATTAATTCTTGCAGCTGTAGTTAATTTGGCCACATCTGATTCATATCCAATTTGTGTCACATAGTTAATATCAAGGCAGATGTCTGTATCAAATAAACAAAAGAAAAAAATGTCACGGGAGAGTATAAGCACCGACAATAAAGGGAAAAATAAGAGGAGAAAGACATTTTTGTTCTGCATTTTGAGACTAAAGTCAAAATGTAAAAAAACAAAGTGAAAGTGTAGACAATAAAGTCAAAATCTTGAGATTAAAGTTGAAACACCATCTCAAGAATAAAGCCAAAACTGTGTTTCAACTCAATACTCAAAATGCAAAAAAAATAAAATAAAAATAACTAAATAATAATAAGTTACAGTTACAAGTCTAAATACTCTGTATCCAAAAAATGAACTACAACACACAGTAGCAGAGCGACCTGCGGCAGACATGAGAAACCAAACGGAGTCAAAAGCATGAAAGTCATTTTCAGGAAATCCACCCGGTGTAAAACCTGATGATATCTGGCTTTTGGCACTTCCAAGGACAATATGATCAGTGACACACAGAGTGCAGTGATCACAGGGACCACTTCCATGACATCTCTACTGTTAATTACTTCTTTCTATTAATTTTGATGCCGCAGCTGCTCATTTTCACACCATTCTCACACTCATATTAATGTGCTCGGGAAGAACTACACATCAAGGCCACAAACACACGACTGGACCTCCCGTCTTCCCCATCCACACCTCTGTCTCTGCTGACTCAGCAGGCCTTAATAATGTGCTGGCAGAAAGAGCTGTGTGGTCATACAAGCTAATGTGGTCAGCAGTGGTGGTCAGTTTACTGTGCTGGACACCCAGAAGTATGACTGGAATGATTAGTTGACTGACAATATTAACTGGCAACTACAGTATTTTGATAATTGTCTCAGTAAAAACATGTTTTGAGCTTTACAAATGTTAAGATGAACTGTTTCCTTTGAATTATTTTAATCATATCAGTTTCATTTTAATACATTGGAATAATAGGTCTGGACTGCTGGTTGGGCAAAACAAATATTGTGAAACTGCCAATTTAGCCTTTCAAAATATTAGAAACGGGCGGCACGATGGCGCAGTGGTTAGCGCTGCTGCCGCACAGCAAGGAGGTCCTGGGTTCAAATCCCCGAGCTGGCAGGGCCTTTCTGTGTGGAGTTTGCATGTTCTCCTCGTGTCTGCGTGGGTTCTCTCTGGGTACTCCGGCTTCCTCCCACAGTCCAAAGACATGCAACATAATAGGTTAATTGGTGACTCTAAATTGCCCATAGGTGTGAATGTGAGAGTGAGTGGTTGTTTGTCTATGTGTCAGCCCTGCGATGAACTGGCGGCTTGTCCAGGGTGTACCCCGCCTCTCGCCCGAAGTCAGCTGGGATAGGCTCCAGCCCCCCGCGACCCTCACGGATAAGCGGTTACAGAAAATGGATGGATGGAAAATATTAGAAACCAACCAGTTAGTTTCAGTCATATACAGAACACTTCAAAATGATCTCTACCTCATCCTGCTTGGTTACAGTCTCATGATATTGTAATAGTAGAGTCACAGGAGAGTTTTACTTTTAATACTTTAAGTACATTTACCTGATTATACTTGAATACTTGTTTTTTTTTTACAGTAGGGTAATCGTACTTTTACTGAAGTAAAAATTATAAATACTTAACACTAAAACAGCCAAGGGCGGTCATTTTTACTGTTTGCAAATTTATATGTGCTATTACTTTGTTGAATTAAAAAATACAATTCTACTGGTGCCTGGCTTTTCCAAAAAGTCTGTTTCCTCATTTATTTATTTTTTTAACATAAATTACACAAAAGCAAAGAAAATGTGATCATTTTTAGATAATTTAGCCACAGGCGGTCAGACAGATCACTGCCGCTGTTATGTTGTTTCTTTTTGCACAGTCGGAGACGCATCTTGGTTGCTTAGCAACTATCATTGTTTCTGTCAATAAAACTTCACAAGTGGTCTTGATTTCCAACTTCCTGACAATAAAATACAAATAATCAATGAATTAGACTCAATTAAAAATAAAGTAGGGGAGACCAGGGACAGTTGTAACATTTTTTATCTCAGCACCTACAACTCACTGATTTTTTGTGTTAAAGCTTTTACATTTTGAAACAAAGCACCCTTGCTTTTTCTAAACAGCAATGTTTCCAACTTTTTTTATTTTATTTTATTTTTGTACTAATTTCCAGCCTTTTCCTATAAGCTATGATTACAATTACTATTATAAGCTACTACTTGTGACGGTTCTCGGAGGAAATTTGCTGTTATTAATGTTAAAATAACATGTTTATAATCATTTAAAATACATTTAACTGTTTCTCGCTCTGAGTAATTAATTATCTATTAATCTAATTAATTAATGTAAAATTTGAATCAGATCAGTGATGGTCATTATCCTACAGAAAATACTGCAATCATTATGCTTAACTACACGCAATGCATATTGATAAATATATACAAAATTTGACAAAATTTGCATTTGGTGTTATTTCATTTTTAAAAATATAAACTAACAGATTAAATGCATCAGCCTCTTAGTCTGGTATTTATCATGAGAGATAAATAATAAGAATGTGGAAGTCAAAGGTCAAAATGACTGCTTATGGCTGTTCTAGTAGTTATGGAATTCTGACACTTCTAGTGTAGTAGTTTGTTAAGTAAAAACTGAAAAATGAAGATAATGAAAACTGGCAAACAAGTAAAATTACATCTCTCACCTAATATGTCACAGCCTCATCAGAACCTGCAGCTGCCTGTGGACATTGTTCTCAAGTACATGTGAGATGCACGTATTATCACCTCACATTCTTCTTTCATGAATGAAAAATGGAAATGTGAGAAATGGTATATGCATGTTTCTTTTTTCTCCTTACCTATAGTTTATGCATCTGGCCTCAGGAATTTTAAAAGGCATTTAAAATAATAGGAACTGCGAGGTGTCATTCACACATACTGTGATGCAAAAGTGCCACAGAGACAAAAGTCATAGGGACAATAACAAGGATCTAAGTATTTCAAAGCAGAAAAGTCAAATAAAGAAATGAGAGCTTTGGAATACATTTTTCTAACCCTGTGAAGGACTGCATACTGCTTCTTTTCATTAGTTGAAAAAGAAATGTGTTTATGGGCACTTCAGGGAAACACACATATCTTGCTCTCGACATGTGTGAGTCTTAAATGGTGTTCGATCTGGACGCTTGGAGGAAGTCTTCTATGCATCGGAGTTATGATGGCATATTGATTTTAGTCACCACCTAACTCACAACCTCAAACCTCTGTCTATTCAGCTTGTCAAAAGAGTCTGTCTCACACAAACACTTTGTGCTCTCAGCCCATCAAGTTTTGCACCTCGGTTGCATTCGCGAGCTTCATCCTCATGCACGACGTATCGATTTAGCAGCGGAGACCTCAGTGTGACCATGAACCGCCTCTCTGCAGACGCACAACCTCCAACAGTCTGACACATGGGAGGAGAGTCAACAGTGTGCACTAGAGCAAAGATGAGGAAAAAAAGAACTCTTAAAAAAAATTGTCTCCTGCAGGTTTGCAACTGAAAACCACAGAGCTGAGTTTGACGTCTTCATCCATGCTGCCCCAGACATTTAGAGCCAGTTATGACCTCAACTAAAGCTCAATAAATTCTTATTTCTATGAAGTCAGGCTTGCACACTCACTCATGTAACATTATTACAAAAAATCAAATGTAATGTTTGACTTTAACTTCGATCCATAACAGAATAAAACAAGGTATACATTTTTTTTTTAAACAGTGAAACGTCATTTTAACTTGAATTCAAAAATACACTCCTGCTGGTGCGACTTCTCCTAAACTGTCTGTATTTACATTTAAAATGTTTGTTCTATATAAAATGCAAAGAAAATGTGATCATTTTTACCTATTTCGGCTATACACGGTCATATTGCACCACTGCTGCAGTTATATTAATAATTTTTTGTACGATTCGAGATGCTTTATGGTTGCTTTTTGTGAGAGGGCTTTAAAATTTTGACACAATGTAAGCTTACTTACTACAAATAGCAATTATTTCAATTTTTTTGTTTCATCTTTTGCACTGTTTAAAAAAAATACACAAGAAATGCAAAGGCAACCACCACAGCTGCATACAACAAAACTGAGGCAGTGCTAGGGTCAGAGAAAATGTAAGCAGAAAAAAAACAACCTTAACACACACTAGAAATAAACTATTAAACATTTTACATTCTGTTTTAAGTTTTTATGTTTTGATCAAGTCTTTTCCCATAGGCTATGATCATATTCTGTAACAGTTTGGTGGGGAAATTTGCTATAAATGATCAAATAAAATGTTTTCTAGTCTCATAAAATACATGTCATTATTTGTTTCTCATGCGGGGTAATTCTAGATCAATTTAAAATTTGAATGGGACCTCTGATGGTTATTACTGCTGTGAATACCTGCAATCATTCTGGTTTACCAATACAGTGGCACACATACTTATAAATGCATATTTAAACTTTACAAAATTTAAACTGAACGTGCTACACTATGTTCAGTAGAACAGCTGTGTGAAACTGAGGGGCAGAGCAGAGCCGACTGATCATCTAATAAGTTAATCGGTCCGAGTGTCGCCTTTGTCGTCTTTTGATCCATCGTTTATGTGATAATTATGAGTTCTTTTTCAGGCTGATACTGGCAGGTGAAAAAGGGAACCTATAAACCTGATCAGAATGTTATTCTTGACACACTGGGAGCAAGTGGCTCTGATGTCTCTCAGTGTCAGGGCCAGTGTTTGTACATCCGTCTGCTATGCTCCTGTGTTCTCAAACAGCCGTGAAATCCGCAATCCATCATAAAATCACTTGCAACAGACCAAATAACAAAGGCAAACAAAAAAGCTGACAGAAAGCTAACTGGCTATTGCGCAGAAAAGTTGAAAAAAAAAAAAAAAAAGAACCTGACGAATCTATAATCAATCACAAGATAGAGAAAACAGGAAAACACTTGTATTTATTAATTGTAAATAAACCTGTCAACAATAAAGAGGATGTCATTTTCCCTGCACCTTCCTGGTCATTTTGCCAAAGCCCTGTCCCACCATGTGTTGGACTCAGAGTCGTTTAAGCAAGTCATCTCTTTTTTCATGGTCCAAGTGAGCCCAGAGTCATTTATTCTATTTTTGAACTGAACAAATTTCAAACACAACACAGGATGTCAGAGTCAGCAGTGCCGTTTGACAAATGATCAAATGAAACGTTTGCAAAAAAGTTGAGAAAAATAAAGAGAAAAAATCTCAAAGAAACATCTAAAGAAGCCAAGACACACGGCAAAACTGCAGCGATGCGAGGCGTGTGTGTGTGTGTGCGCGCGTGTGTGTGTGAGAGTCTACTTATAGATGTTTCTGATGCAGATTTGCTGTGGAGGTTGTTAAAAAAGATGTTAAATTTGTATTCAATTATATCCAAATATTATTATTTTTTGATAAAACAAAACAAACTAGAGCTGCAACTAATGATTATTTCATCATCCATTAATCTGTTGATTATTTTCTCAATTGATCAATTGGTTGTTTGGCCTATAAAATGTCAGAAAAAGGTGATAAATATCAATCAGTGTTTTCTAAAGTCCGAGATGACGTCCTCAAACGTCCAAAGGTTTCAGTTTACTGTCATAAAGGTAAAAAAACAGACAACAGAGAATATTCACATAAAATCATCAGCATAAACCACCGCACACTGAACTAAGTTACTGTGAAACTGTGAAACACGTTGTTCGCTCCCAATAAAAACACAGGAGCTCAGTTCAGTGTGTGGTGGTTTATGTTGATGATAAGAGAGAGTTCTGTTTACTTTAGAAGGATAAATCAATTAAAATATTAAAAATGGTTAGGAATTAATGTAATAACTGATTAATCATTACAGCTCTAAGACAAACAAAAAGCATATAAAAAATATGAAAGCCCAAAACTACAGATTATACTAATTCCACCGTTGTTCATTTTGTTCTACAGCCGTACATGTGATTTCACATACAGTCGTAACGGAGAGAACAGATTTACAGATTTACAAAGGTTTTGTGTGCCTTTTCAGAAACCTGCATTATTAAAGTGGTTTACTGATTCATAATTACAACACCTCATTTATAGTAATTATTCAGAAATAAGATATTATAAAATTAAAACAACAAACAAAAGAAACCCTGCAAAATTGTAGAATATATTTATCAGTTTAACTTTGAATTGACAGTTTCTGTAAATTGAATCTGTTAACACGTCAAAATTTTGTTTCACTGGCAGGTATGCTTTTCCTGTGAAATACAATATATCCTTTAATTTCAATTTTTATAGCTTTTGTCCTGAAATCAGTCAAATTTAAGGACACTTAGACAAAAAACATATTTTATAGGGGTGTGTGTGTGTGTATGAGAGAGAGAGAGAGAATCTAGTTTCATTTCTCAGTAAGTGAACGGTAAGTCAAGGCTTCATTTAATACCTATAAGGACATATTTGGATACGTAGAAGGAAGCAAGCATTTGTTCTTAATATTGTAATCATCAGTAAATAAAGATGGAGGGTTTTGTAGCTCTGCTGGAACCCGAATAACACATTTAAAAGACGCCCCCCTACACACACAAAAAATATGAGTTTGCATGGACATATGTGCCCTTCCATTTGCACAATAAGTATGTGTGTGTGTGTGTGTGTGTATGTGTGTGCGTGTGTGTGTGCGCGCATGTGAATCTGTCAGCTGCTTGGTTCTTACACTCATCATATTACCATCAGTTGGGAGTAAATCTAAATCCATTTAGACAGCCGGGAGACAAGGACATGATCCATTATTTACACAATCAACCATTTCTCTCGTCTCTGACCCAGAAAGAATGAATTTGTCACTTGTGCTCAGCGCTCAGCCCGGGTAGTTAGTGGGAGGAAAGAAGAGACAGACAGAGACCCTATAATGATGAATATTTCACTTCATTGCACAATGCTCTGGTGCCTATCGAACAACTCCTCCAGGAAAAAGTTTGAGGACTTCATATGACCGTGTTGTTCATGCTGTGTGTTTAGTCTGTGTGTAAGGGTGTGTTTGAGAGTGTCTGTGTGATTGTATATAATTAGCAGTTCATTTCTTTGCAGGTATGTTTACAGTCTATATGACTTTTAATCTTTTCCTCATTTATCAAAGGAACACAGTATGACCAATTCAAGAAAATCACTTTTAACACACACACACACACACACACACACACACACACACACACACACACACACACACACACACTCTAACTCACAAATAACTCAGCATCATAGTCATAGCATGACTCTGAGCAGTGGTGTAAGGTAGTGAACACTGTAAGTACAAACGTATACAAAGTATATTTAGTCATCATATTGTGCATTTACTGTGAGACATTAATGATTGATAGTGATACACACATTCTTCAGAATTGAGACATATCACATCCTACCAAAATAAACTAACAATTATCAATTCCAACGCTAAATTCAAATTTTTGGTATAATATTATTCTTGAAGTATTTATATATATGAAATATAGGTATTTCATGAGATATTTTGGTTTGCTTTAATTCTTATTCATTTCTAAACTTGCTCTGTGTCAGAAAACAGCCTTGTCCCAGACAAGAATTCACAACTTCAAACAATTTGGTAATGTGTTAAAAGCCTTTAAAATGTAAAACTAACAATACCTACTGATAACATAGGTATACAAATGTGCTGTTATAATCATCTTTGTTTTAAAATTGATTTTTTTTTTAAATGAAAATGTTCGCCCTTTAGAGTTGTATCCCAGATTTCTGTCAG